>OZ020278.1:5253137-5411181 GCA_963971205.1 Aethes cnicana | reverse complement strand
GCACTGCTCGCGCTGCCGGCCGTCTCGCCGGCACTGCCGCGGCACACCCTACTCAACATCCAGGACGTACGGCTTTTGTTTTCTTTATAACCAGCTTTTAATTCAAATTTCATACTAAAGCCAGCCACATACAGTCGGAATTCCTGCTTGAACTGGGCTGGACCCGTTTGCCGCGTGCACGATGGATGACAGAGCCACCGATTGGCTACCTTGGAATTCCGACTGTATGTGGCGGGCTTTGTAATAATGTAACGGCCTTCACCCCATAAGAATTAAGACCGTGGTGCCAACTGGTGAGGAAAAAACGGTGGCCCTCGTTAAGTTAACTTGCCTAAAAAAACAAGATAGATTTTGACCTCATTGAATTATTGTTTTCTTTTTCATAGGTGTATTTGGAAGCCAAGGTGGTTTTCAATTTTATTGCCGCCATTAACACATTAATGAAGAACAGCAAAGATGACGAAGAAATGGAAGACAGGTAACTGACATTATGTTATGTAGGGCTCGCTATTGTATAGAGGGTGTATAAAATTGAATAATCCTGCGAATAATGAATATTGGACATATTGTATTGTATTTTACGACCGGATTGGTCCAGTTGGTAGTGACCCTGCCTTCTTTTCCGACGGTCGCGGGTTCGAGTCCCGCTCGGGGCAAACTTTGTGTGATGTGCACGAATGTTTGTACTCGAGTCATGGATGTGTAGTATTTATATATGTATTTCTCTATATTAGTATTTATATAGTTGTCTAGCACCCATAATACAAGTCTTGCTTAGTTTGGGGAAATGTTCCAAGATATTTTTTTTATTGTACCACCCGGCTCACCACGGAAGATGAAAGTGTACGAATATTACTCTTCTTTGTTTCTTTTACGTATGTTATTTAACAGCATTAACGGCATTATATGTAGATGAAATTTCAGCTCTCATTCCACTTTGTTAATACTTTTCACAGTTATAAGTATAACTGTTATAATTCAAGATCATACCCAACAGCGCCATCTAGTGAGAATAAAACGGAACGACTCATTTTCGATGGATTCCTGGTTAACCGCGCCATCTATCTTGTTGGTCGCAGACTGCTAGCCACGAGGCGTATTAAAAATTGTTTTAACCTAATCTCACACGACGCGTTATTAATACTTTTGATAGATCTTCCAGCCATCTAGTGAGAATGAGGCGACTTGACGTCCTTAGATCACTGGACTTTCTGACAGCGCCATCTGTCGCGTTTGTTGCAGACTGCTAGGCGTGGGGCGAATGCTGGAGGTGTGCTCTTGGCTGTGCGTGCGCTCGTGCCGCGCAGTGCGGCAACTGGCCACGGCATTCTCGACCCACGGCGCTTACCCCGTCTTCACCAAACTACTGAAATTATGTAAGACAAATTTTTGCGAGCGTCCTTTTAGTGTACCTAAATTTCCATCCCCCCCTTTTCACACCCGCGAGAGAAAATTTCCCATTTGAGGTACTCCCTGATAATGTAGCTTTTTAAAGATGAAAGAACTTATAATTGGAAAAGTTTTTTTTCGAGTTGATTCATTACAAACGAATGTTTTTCTATGATATTTAACACTATTTATAGATGACCATCATCTTAACTCCCAGTTAAGTTACTAGTTTATTAGGTTTACCTTTATCGCAAAGGAAACAGGTTGAGATGTGTCACAGGGCGGACATGGCCTATTAAAGCACGATATCGAACACAATTCGAATGAAGTGTCAATGTTTGCGTGCAACGACGTCAGTGTGCGTGCAAGGACGTCTGTACACCTTGTACATGTGTGTGTACAGGTTTACACAACTGAGAAGGCGCGTGGATTAAGCAATAATAGACTCTGCGTTAACGGCTTAAGTGCTTCGTCGCGCGCCTTCTAAGTTGTGTCGTGCTGTACCAACTACGCGGGCCAGTGATTCACTCTTCATCTCCGGATGAAACAAATGACGGTAAGGGCGAGTTGGGCGCGAGTTGCGCGCCGGCTGGATTCAGGCGGGTGATTCCGTGGCCATTCTGTATGTAGTACTATTAAATATTCTGTGGATGTGTATAAAACTTTTCGTACCATCGTACCTATATTTATTTACTTTTGGCGTCGTAGTTTTTTTTAGATCTTAAATGTTGACACAGATATTTGTTTCCAGATCATAAAAAGCCACGTCTTGTGCTTAACATCGTTGGTTTATTAATAACGATCCTCCAAGACTTGCCCGAGCACGCGGAAGTGGTCGAGAGAGTCCTATTCGACGACAACAATTTCAACTTTATGTGTCTGCTTGAACAGCCCAGTGACGCTCTCAAAATGCGAGTTTGTATATTGATAAGTTTGCTTTGTACGTTCTCTTGTACGGCGTTCTCGGCCGCCATGGAAACGAAGTGGAGTAAAGCGGAGAGCGACTGCTTAGAGCGGTTACATACACATTGCAATGTCACTTTGAACAGGGCGGCCAGATTGGCTACCAAAGAACTGAACAATATGCCTTTTTATAGCTAGCATACTACTACTACTACAGCCTATTTGCGTCCCGCTGCTGGGCACAGGCCTCCTCTCATCACGAGAGGGTTTATGCTATAGTCCCCACGCAGGCCCAGTGCGGATTGGGGACTTCACACACACATCTTTGAATTACTTCGCAAATGCGCATCTTTGAATTGCCTCGCGATGTTTTCCTTCCCCGAAAAGCTCAGTGGTAAATTCAAATTGAATTTCGCACATAAGTGAACTTAGAGGTGCGAGCCGGAATCGAACCTCCGATCCTCTGCATGAGAGGCGGTAGGTCGAACCACTAGGATTATAGCTAGCATAATTTGATTTAAATAAGACTTGAAGTGAAGAAAACATCGTGATGAAACCTGCATGAATCTGCGAATGTTTTCGTTTGTAATAATTTTTATCCCAGAATCTGTTGTGATGTTAGATGCCTGTGCCCAGCAGTGAGGCGAAACAGGCTTTGGTTGTTGGTTGGTTTGCTCAAATAGAAAGCTAGAAGCTGGGGAATACTGGGGCATCATTCGAGTTCGTAATTATTTTATGGATAAGTATGGGATCTCCCATTTAATGAGCAATTCCCAGAATAGGAAATTGGTCTTCTATTTAAATTTCAAGGACTATTCGTATAATACTCTGCGCTAGATCGGGAGAAGATATAAATTTTGGTCTCGGTTAATTTTGGTTTTAGGTTAAGGTTATAAACTCGAAGGCCCCTGAATCGCTTACACCTATTGAAAAAGTTATATGACAGGAGGCATTTAATTTCGAATGGTTAATCTCTATCAATCCATATCCATATTAATAATATAAATGCGAAAGTAACTCTGCCTGTTTGTCTGATACCTCTTCAAGCTTCAACCGCTGGACCGATTTGGATGAAATTTGGTATGGAGATAGTTGGAGTCCCGGGAAAGGACATAGACTTTTAATCCCGAAAAAACGCATAATTCCCGCGGGAACGCGATAACCGAATTCCACGCGGGCGAGGTCGCGGGCAGAAGCTAGTAGATATTATAAATTAAGGTGTTTTTGACCCACTGGATAGATACAGTAGTTTGTGTACTTATGAGTAGTAGCAGCAGCATTCGTACTACTCACATACTCTCGCCTTTGTGTATCTTAAATTTAGGTTTAAAATGATAACAATAATCTTTATTAAACATTGTACGCTAACATTTACTAATATAACAGGTCACCCAATAAGTAACACAATAAGTCACCCAGATGGCAATGGAGTGGACTATGGGCTTCCCTGCGTGATAGAATCAGAAATGAGGATATCCGCAGTAGAACTAGGGTCACCGACATAGCCCAAAGAATTGCGAACCTTAAGTGGCAGTGGGCGGGGCACATTGCTCGCAGGACTGATGGCTTATGGGGCCAGGAAGTTCTCGAGTGGCGTCAGCGAACCAGATGGAGTGACGACCTTGTAAAGGTCGCGGGAACGCGGTGGATGCGAGTGGCACAAGACCGGTCTGAGTGGCGCGCCTTGTCCAGCAGTGGACGTTTATCGGCTGAAATGATGATGATGATGATGATGATGATGATGATTTACCAACATGACAGTTTTATACAACCTTAGAAAAATATATTTTTAATACAGGTGCTCAAAAAATAAACATTTCGATATCTGTTTAACGTGCCAAAAGTTTGTCATTTCCGAACGAGCGTTTTTTGTTTTCTGAGCAATGTATTTTTATGCAAATGTATTAAAAAATGTCGTTTGATGCACGTGCGAAATTGTCTTAAAATGTCAAACTTTTCGCACTTGCAACGAAATATACTATTATGTTTTTACTATATAGTTATTTTATTGTGATACTAGCAAAAAAGTGCCATAACAATGAACTCTACAAAATCATTGACGTATCATATGGACATCAAAGACAATCTTGAAACTTAAAGATTAAGTAGAACCTATTACTTAAGAACCCCATAGCATATTATACTTTAGTTAAGTATATTAGTATGTCGCGCCACAAATATTTGACTGAAAAATACATTATTATGTTATGAAATAAAAAGTAAAAAAGCCGTGGTGGGTTAGTGTTTCGACCTCCGCGTCGTATGTAGAGGGTTGGAGGTTCGAATCCGGCTCGCACCTCTTACTTATGGGCGAAATACAATTTGAATTTACCACTGAGCTTTTTGGTGAAGGAAAACAGCGGAAAAGCATCTGAGAAGTAATTCAAGGATGTGTGTGAAGTCCCCAATCCGCAGTCGTCGGCGTGGGGACTATAGCCTAAACCCTCTCGTGATGAAAGGCCTTTGCCCAGCCGTGGGACGTGAATAGGCTATTGTGATGTGATTATTTCCACCACCACCAAATTTTCAGAAACATTTTATGATCAAATCTTTTTGCTGTTTACTGCATTTATCTTCGCACTAAAATAATTATGTTCTATTGGATCGATTTTTTGTAATAAATGTATTTTTTTTTACAGACTTTTTTTAACTTTTTACTCAATATTTGAATAGAAAATTTCCAGGTATTTCTATCAGTCCCCTCTACGTTTAAGTAGGTAGAAAGACATTTGAATCGACAACATGTCGTTAAACTCAAGGAGTTATTTTCGGTGTACAATTACGTATTACCTCATGCCATACCAACATAGGTACATGCAATTCTCACCTATGCAGATTCTCGGAACGCGAAGCAAAACAAATGTTTATGTGTGTTTATCGCCGATCAGTATAAATTGTTATTATGGTGCATTCGCTGAGATCAAAGACCGGTGCGACGTTGATTATTTAAAGCCATTCTTGGCCATTGCACTCTATAGGTGTTAGTTACATAAGCAGGTGATTGGCCGGCCTCGGACGGTCACTTCGCTGCGTAGGTCCGCTCCGAACGGATGCATAAGGATTTGAGTAGATTTGGTTTTAGAACGTCGCGAGGAAACTTGCAGAGCGTAGCTATTAACGATGTCGAAGTACATCTACAAAGATACGGAATGAACTTTTTATCATGGAAAGGTTCTGATTCTGATCATTTTTAAACAGATATAGTCGCACTTAAAAGTAGACTGGCATATTGGCATTTTAGTTTATTGTAGTAATCAGTGACATACCAGACTCGAACCATAGCTTACCATAGTCAAACTATAGATAGGTACTACTTTTTACTCTGAGAAGGTACTGGGATCCTGGGATCGTAATAAAAGTTGACTTCTTTAATTCAATATTTGAAAATATGCCTCTATCCAAGTAATATTATAAATGTGAAAGCTGTGGTGATGAAAGTGTGTTTGTTAGTCCTTCCTTCACGACAATTTTTATCGTAAATTCATTTTTTTTCGGCCTTGATACCTTGTGAACCCAGTGGCTGGAATTGTCTTTTATTTCTTTTATGGGCGTGAGATATCATAGTATTGTACTATCCGTAGCTTTCGATATATTTATGGTAGGTAGGTATCTAGGTGCAGTACCCACCCTGCCGCACTTGACCCGACTGTCCTTACTTAGACATTTTTTCTACCTTTATACTATCATGTCACATAAATAGTAGATACCTAACACAGAATGATAAGAGTAATGTAAGGTGACAGACAAGTACCTACCGTCACACCTTCAGTGCTGACTTCTCTGTTTTACATACCAAATGAACACGTATAACGGGCTCGTGACAATGTAATAGATAAATACCAGGCAATTAGTATAACTTACCTTCATTAATAGGTAGGTACCTAAATTATTTCGAAACAATGAAAAATTTTCCTAAATATGTGAGTAGGACAATGATATAACCAATGAAATAGACTTCTTTCCTCAAAATCGGTTCAGTAAAAGAAACACAATTACTGAGTACACCAATTTCTTATCATGAGGTTTATGGGGTCTTTGCGGATACACCTCGACTTGCATCCGCTTTCTATTGCTTCTTCCACCTCCACAAGTTAATGACAAAGTGCAATTTAATGATTTTAGAAATCTACTTTTTTTGTGTCGTCGGTATAGGCAAACGAGCGCACAGTCCACCTGATGGTAAGTGGTCACTGCGGCCCATGGACACCGAAATCCTTTGATCCCCCACTAAGAAACCATAAGACCTCGAATGCGCGTTGCCTACCCTGAGGCCTAAGATGCCTCTGTGCCAGAAATTTCACCAACTGCCTTAACCCCCTACACACACACAACAGTGCGAGCACTGCTATTTGGCGGCAGGTTAGCGGGGAAAGACGGTGATACCGGACGAACCTAGCACCAGGCCCTACCACTAGCAAAAAAGCACTAGTTGTAGGTACATATAAACATATAGTGTTCTAAAATCATAACACTTGTTTTTGCTTTGCCGTATTCATATAAAAAAACTTTAAAAGTACCTATAGGTAGGTAATCACTTCAATTTCAACTATCAAGTCAGGTAGGTACTCGTTTCCGTCTCCGGTCGTTATTTAAACATGGTGGGTCAGAAAATATGACAAATAATTAACCCACAGTATCGGCTATCGATTCTAAGTATATTGTATAGGTCTTTAATTTTTTTCGAGTTGGTAAAAAAAATATTTTGTATAGGATTCAGGCGTCGCTCACACAACCAATCCCACATACATTTTTTTTTACCAACTGAAAAAAAATTAAAGACCTATACAATATACTTAGAATCGATAGCCGGTACTGTGGGTTAATTATTTGCCATATTTTCTGATCCACCGTGTACATGATAGGTATTAAGTATATATGTATAATGAAAAAAAATTACAATGTCGACGTCAAAACATAAAAATAAGCGCACGTGCGTGTGTAACATATACCTATATAGGTAGATGGGAATTATTCGGAATTCCATGCGTGATTATTTTGACCAGAGTTGGCCATTTAAGTTCTTCTAAGTACGACATTTAAAGATACGGGTTGACGAACTTTTTGAACTTGAATTCTGGCCAGTAATTATTATAATAATATTCTAACTACGTTGTTATTTTTGCCGAACGACAAAGTGCACAGTGTCCTCAAATACGAATATTAAGAGCACGAGAGTTTGACTTTGATCTGTAGTAAATCGTAAGATCGTTATTTTTGTAGTCATTGTGTTATTGTTATTATTGCAATCGCAATAAACGCTTTGTTGCAAATTTCAGAGCTGTGACTTTGCACTCAGATAAGTTAGATATATATACTTAGTGCACCTTATTCTTAGCATTTGGGCATTTATTAAAAGAAACCATTAAACATTCTAGAGCCCTTATAAAAGCCTTTAATAAAAAGGCTACTATGTACGATTCGAAAAAAGCACTAATTTTGATATTATGTGTATAAAAACGTATCCTAATATTAATACTATTCTATAGCCAATTAATGGCTAAGATATTAATGTGTACTTGATTAATACTCCTGATTCCACAGTCAAACTGTTCTCCAGTTTTGTGGGTCAATTTTTATTAATTTAATTGTATTTGGTTTCAATAAATAAATAAATAAATAATACGCTCTAGCTTTAAGCATAACCAATCTCCGCACATCTTGAATAGACACATGAACAACGTCGGAGTTAGTAACAATAAAATGTGCAGACTGTGTAACGAACGAGGAGGAAGTAAAGAATGCCCTCCGCTGATGCGACGTCGTTAATAATTACCGTGATGGCTTGGATATCTATTAAATCAATAGGTAAGTACTTAGTCGTGACTAAGGCCCCGAACAATGTATGTAGGTGTAACTTGCCGACTGAAATGTTAAAACAGCTGATTACCTACGCCTATACTAGCCACAATGTAGGTACATTTTGGTCGTTGAGAGTAAGTCGGTGACGCACTAAACTTAGTAACGCTTAAAGCATTCCCGAAGTGATCCTATAGCGAACAGAAAAAGAAATTTCCTTATTTCTATTTGGATAAACCTGCATTCAGGACGTCGAGGTGACAGCTAAGTGAGTCAGTGAGTATATCCCAAAGCTCAAACACTTGGTGGCGCATAAAGTGAGATAGCTGACGCCGCCCAGTTCAATCGGAAACGTGAATTGAGACACTAATGGATAAGTGCGCTTCCTGGAATAGTATTGTACGAGTATTTTGCCGTTTCGCTAAAATTCCCAATTTTAGCGAAAAGACCCATAATTGGGAAATGGGAAATTTTATATATTATTAAGCAACTCGAAGGGGGCTCCGGTTTCTGTAACTTACACCTACATAAACTATTGCGTCTTAGCCATTGACTGAAAATGCACACGACGCCGAGGTAAGATCGCGTTAGCGGTTTCCCCTAGCCACAAATTCGTACAGAAGGCCAAAATGCGATTAAAATGGTTCTGTAGATACTAAGTATCTTGATTTATCCAAACATATTACATGCACACCTACCTATTAACACCTACTAGAAATTACAAGTTAATCGCTAGGGTTTTTCCCGTTAACAGGAAGGAAACAAATGGGTATTTTGGTATTTTTACAGTGGCATGCTCACGCTAGACAACAATAATAATAATAATAATAATAAATCATTTATTTCAGACATAATGAAGAACAATGTGTGTTTAATGAAGTCAGTTTTATTTTGTGCGATATTTCGTTCCAGCGAATAGAGAATCAGAGCTCAGATCACAAGGGCATCTCCGATGTGAGGTAATGCTAAGCTTTGCTACCTATTGCTGGGGAGGGAAGTGCGCCTTTACATTTCACTTTCGCATGCGCCGGCGCAACGGTCCGGTGTCGATGGCCCCGCGTCCTCGCCGCGTGCCGATTAGATAATTTTCGCGCTGCGTTGTCAAAATACATGACCCAATGGTACAGTGAGCGCGGTCGACGACCCGCCCGCAATCGACTTGACAATCGCGGGACGCATTCAGAATATGTTCGTACGTGGTTATCGGTGATATCGGTCAAAATCGCTATCGCTTGTCAAACGATTTATCTTATTTTTATAAATTTCGAAAACAGCTTGTCTCCAATCATGATAGTGCAGTTGTCCTTGTTTTAAATCCCATATCGACATACCTCCCTCAATTACTGTGCCCATACCTATCCCTAATTACAACTCGAATATAGAATTGATGCTACCAGTAGGTAGGTAGGTAGGTGCAGGTGTCGACCTTTCTATGAGTAAAAGACAAGGCACATATTTATTTTCGGTGAACATGGACATACAAAAGAAGGAGATTTCTAAGAATTGAAAACCTCGTCCTTTTATTGAAGTACCTAATAGTTTATGCGCGATTAACTCCCGCATAAATGTTCTTATTAATACGATGTTTAATTGCTTGGAATTGTATTCTTTACTCTGGATATTTGTATTAACTGGCCGTTCCTCAAAAACATCTCTCTTGAGATGGTTCAGATTGTGTCGCATTTCCGTCTTGAAACAGCGATTGGGTTAGTAGGTGGGTGGCACTCGAGCTGGCCAATCATCTAGAGAGGGTGTCCATCGCCAACAACCAATTCAGTGCAATATCTACGTAATCATACAGCAACCGGTGGTGTCCAATGAATTTAAATTTAGGCAAATACCTACCTACACATAGGTCTAACATTTAGAATCTTACTTTAGTTTATTAGTTGATCGAAACGCTAAAAGCGTTCCCATTTCTAATATTGACACTGACTGACTTCTTCCTGACGGATTTCATCCACAGAGTCTAATTCAAAACTGGCCAAGGATGCTGCATCCATTTAGAATTTGGTCACCAACATCATTTCAAGCTAAACAAGTCTTAAAATTAATTGATAGGTATCTGTAAAAGTCCTGTCTTTTAAGGACTTTGATTCTTATTGAATCGCGAAGGTGGTTCACTACGGGTGAATTAAAACCATTTGGCGATAATTAACCCATAGTATTGGCTATATTCTAAGCATGTTTAGGCACATTACGAGTGCAGTATTTGACCCGTGAATTGAATATTTTACGACATCTAACTTAACTTTCTAATTTATGAGCGAAAAGTACCTACAGAAAACGTACTAAATGGACGAGTAGAATAAATAGGTAATAAAGGTTCCTAAAAACTGGTACCTAACCTATATTGTTACTTGATGTGTTGCATTAAAAAGGGTCAATGACGGGGACTAAATTTTGAGGGCGAGCGCGACAATAATAATTGCATAAAGAAATGCATTTCTAAGAAAAAATACTACGCGTAAGTTTTTCGTAGAATTTGCAATAAAAAACAATTTACCACCACTTATAAACATTAAAAAGCAATTAATAATAGATGAATTTCATAAAACACGTTTGTAAGGATATTAACAACATCTTTAATTGAAATGCCACTTTCATGATAAAACAAATTCGAGGTTATAAGAGGTCAAAACATCGATTGACGATTGGCTGTGAACGATTGTCTGTGATCGACTGTAGTAGGTTACATTAATTTTATTGCCAAAAATTACTTAGGTCTGTTAGATTTTTTAGACCTATATCTTAAGAGTAAAATAAATATTCAAAGAGAGTCTGCTCAAAATTCGTCTGTCTTTTACCCTCTCTTCTTTTAACTCTCATGTGCAATTATTCTACGAAGCTGGTCTCATTTTTATCTGTGCCACGCTACCATTGAGAGCTGAAAAGTTTGAATGCGCTATTCTTTGCGCAACTGTCAGATGTTTTCGCACACTTACGACGCTGGCTGCGTTCAGTATTCAGTATTCAGTCATTTATTGCCATTATAGAAATTTCCATGCAACAGAATATACACACACAATAATAAAACAGAAACACCTTACAACTAAAACACAGTATTACAGATATTAATATCACAGGCTTTCAAAATTAATCAAATTTTTTTGCGAAATATTCGTCAATATTATAAAAAGGTCTTGTTTTTAAGAATGATCTCAATTTCTGATTGTTTTATGCTGTCATTCAACGGTATAGTCACCTGAAACCATGCTGAAACTAGGTCCGTCAAGAGACAACAAGGTTTACTTGTAGACAATGGAAAGTTCTCTCCTGTAAATCGTTTTTTTATGTACCTAATTTATATATTTTTGATACGCCGCATGGACACCGAAATATTATGATTTCTTATTATTAAGAAACCATGAGATTTTGAATGCGTTGCCTTGCCAACCATGAGGCCTGAGATGGAATGTATCGGTGCTATTAATTTCACCGGCTGCCTTAACCCTTTACCGGAACAAAACAGTGGTATTTGGCGGCAGGTTAGCGGGTAAGACGTTTTGTAACAGGTAAGTAAATTCTGACAGCATGTTTTTAATTGCGCGATTAAGTCCCGCAGCTTTTAATAATTTTAATACAAGTTTATATCGCGAAAGTTTAGGACAAAGTAAATATCTTATACTGTCTATAGACGGGGCTTTAGGGGCTACTCAAACCTTAATGTGATGCGCGAGGAGACATGAGCTGAACAGTCCTACTATGGTTGCGTATACATTTGTCTCAGTACTTTCTTTAAAATTTTAATGCCTTCGGGATTACACTTTGACGGGACGCCTATCAAAAGAGTTTGATTAAAGGTCATTACTAGAAGAAACAGCCACTCATGTCGTCCTGGACTGCGACGCGGTGGCAACACAGCGGGCTGAAATCGTGGGGACACCGGGGTCGCTTCGTGAAGCCTGTGGAGACCCCAGGAAAACCCTGCGCTTCTGGTCGGAGTTAGGTTAGGTTAGCTAGCACTCGAACTACAAAGGCTCACAATAAATGAGACAAGAGCGGAAAACAGAGCCGTCAACCATACCATAGGTACTATATACTAAATACTAATAATACATTGACAGTAATTTGCCTTTAATCTACGGTAACTATCTGGGAAGCCATTAAAGACCAAGATAAGTACTACCTATTTCTGACTACCGCAAATGGATATAAACATTACTAAAGTGTCAAGTTCATTTCTTCGAACTAAGTCGGTAAATATAGCAACGTGACGATTATGTAACAAGTCAATGACCGATAGCTTAATTACTACAGTAGGTAAGTACCTAGTTTTTATCCAAACATCGCAGTATAACCTAATATGCCGGTGGCGCTCACTCACTGTTAAATGAGCTGTATGTGTTTGACGTGGAAACTATATTCTAAACGCGGGATATGATTTATACGTAAACAATTCCGCAAAGCTAAATACGTCATCATTGCGATTAAACGAACGTCCTTGCGCGGGCGTCGAACCCGGAACACGTGTGAGACCAACTAATGTGTCCCGATAAGAACCTTTAAACCGCAATTGCTGCTTATGTAAGCCGCTGAAGCCGATGATGGGCAATGACGCCCGATGACGAACGACCTTCGCGGTCGTTGCCCCCGCTGACAACAGGTTAATGTCCTATTTACCTACTCCAGTTCGTAGCACTCGGGGTGACTAAACCTTCATTCGGTAATTCGCGTAAGGTACGCGAATGTCATTAATTTTGCGATTCATATTATTTTTTGTAGCAAAAAACATTTTGCAAGTAGCTGCCCGCGACTTTGTCGGCTTGGAGTTCTGTAATAGCTTTCCCGCGGGAAACTATACGTTTTTTCGGAATAAAAAGTAGCCTATATGTTGATCTGTGTTATAAACTACCCCCATACCAAATTTTGTTGCAATCAGATCAGTAGTTTTCGAGTTAAATCCGAACATACATACATACACACATACATACATAGGAACAGTATTTTTTTCTAAAGTTATTTTTTTTATGTTCAGTATAGTATTGATTATAATTACCTATAGTCCCCTTCATTTTCATTTTCAAGTTACAGGCGCGACTTTTCTATTGACTTATTAGGTATACCTATTATTAGTATATAAATAGGTGCAATAATCCATAATCCATAGTAAATCGTTCCTTGCATTAAATCGATTCTGGATTTTTGTAATATACTTACCTACATCTTCAGAGTAGAATAACGTCAAAAAGCTCGTCGTTCGCATCCGTTGTCTACCGTTGACGCGATTCCGCGTCGAGCGAATATACTTTAATAACTAAGTAATTAAGTTTATTTTACATAATCTTTTTGACAATAGGCGGTAGACAACAGGACCGACTTCATGTTTCGATGGTTCAGAACCAATAAGCACCTACCGTCTATCTAAAATTTATTGGATTTTTCGAGTTTTGGTACTTATAATGTGGTAGGTATAATATACTTACACCTACAAATATTTGTTTGGATGCCCAAATAGATCTTTATATGTGAAAATAATCAAATTCCAATATATATAGGTAGGTAATATTACATAACCGGTGAAAGCGAGCAGCCCATGCACGATCGGTATACAGCAGTGGACGTGTTTTGGCCTGAAATGATGATGATGATGAAGATGACGTATTGAATTGATAAACTCCTTTTTGACGTGATAACGTCTTGTAAATTGATGAACGCCGGCTACGCCCAAGAAAAAAACATGACGCAATAGTAGCGTTACGTGACGTTATCACGTATAAAATTAACGTCCGTAAAATGACTTTATTTTAAAGTCGGTTAAAAACTAAAACCAGATAATAACATTTAAATAGTTAAAGAGGGTAGATTATGCACAATGACTGGAACGAACTCAACTACTCCATTAAGGTTTAAGTCAGTGATATAACGCGTTGCTGAGGTGTGAAGTGCTGTACGAAATATCACTTAAAAAACACTCCCCCAATCAAGTTCAACAGCGTATCAAAATTTTGTGCATATAACGATAATAACATGTTTACGAGCTGCTTCCGCCCGTTGATATATAAGCCAACGTGATACCGTAGCCATCGCATAGATCCACGTGCTTCTAATCCGCATTTACGTTTTGCAACGCGCTTCAAAAATATCTCCTCAAAATGCTGCAAGACCTTGGACTGTGTTTCCGAGCATTGTTCTCGCCATTATGTTTCACCGACTATTTGAGACTAACAGTAACCCTGTTAGTTTTTATTATATTCTTTTCATTTATAATTACAAAAATAAAATATCAGCTAATGCTCCCTCCTGGTAAGTGTAATCGTATTCCAGTTTCATAGTCGTATCAAAATGTATAAAACAAATGAACTGGGTCAGCCCAGCCTTACGCTAAGATATTTTATTTAAATATATTTTCTGTTTCCATCGCTTTCAGAATTTTTGCAATTTCCGACACACTGTTATGTATGTAGGTCAAGCAGGAGCTTTTGTAAACATGCTGCCTCCCATTTCATTAGCCTTGTGTTTACATCGCAACGTTACGGGATAAAATCGGTTTTCAGGTCCGTGGGGGATTCCGTATTTGGGCAGTTTGCCGTGGATGCGTCACGGGGCCCCACACTCGTGGTATGTTCAGCTTTCTGAAAAGCACGGAGAGCTGACGTCTGTGAAGCTAGGATCAAACCTGCTGGTGTGCATTGGATCCGCTCGCATCCTTAGGGACGTATTCAACAGACCTGACTCTGTCAACCGACCGCATACGCCTCTGAATGATTTAATGGGTGGGCTTGGTAAGTTTTTATGTTGTCTCTTCATCCATTACTTTGCTAATTTTATTGTTACAATAAAACCCAGACCAATTTATTTTCTTTGTAGGAATAGTATTGAGTGAAGGGCAACTCTGGAAGAACCAGAGGCAGTTTTTGCATGAAAAGTTTCGAGCACTTGGCGTTAATAAAGCAGGAAATTGCCAGCGATTTGAAAAATGCATCATGGTGAGTTTTGCCATGTAAAATTCATCATAAAGGCGTCTGTCATAAAATAGACTCACAGGGGGTAGTATTCATATTTCATAAAGACTATACCCGTTTCGCTAATTTCAGACCAAAAAATCTACTAAGTACCTACAGATAATGTTACTGGCCACAGAAAACCAAGATTAAAAATAATAAATCATGTCACAGTCGGAAGTGTCCAAGTCTGTCAGACGAACATTTTAGATTTAGTCAACCTTTTTCCTTTAATAATGAAATCGTATTTTTTTTGTACAACAAAAAATCGAAATAATATTTATAAGTATTTAATAATTTGAATCTTTTTTTATGGTTTTGACTAACAATTCAACCAACTAATAATTAAATTATAATATTAATATAAATACGCCCGGAGCGACTGAGACGAATAATGAATAATAACAACGAAAAAACTTGCATATTTATATATATTGTGTACAGGGACTTCGACCAGGTTCGATTCCCGGTTATGTACGAGAGAGAGTTTAAAAAAAGATTGAATGTAATTTTTATTAAATCTAAAATCGAAGCCATGTGGTTCCTAAGAACAGATTTCGCTATCTCTCATAGTTTCTGACTTTTCCATACTAACCCATTTGAATTGATCATCCTGTATATGTAGCAACAAAGATATGTTACAAAAATGTCTATATGAATATCTTGCAGTTCAAATAATATTATCTACATACACGTTGCATTGATAACCTCCTTCTTTAAGTCGGTTAAAAATGGGGTATGTTACTGTCCACCCAGCCTTTTTCCATTAGCTAGGCTAGACGCATGTATTAATTAAATTACATATAATCTATGAAGTAAATAAGATAAGTTTAGCTATATTATTCCAAACCCATTATTATTCCATTTTTTGTTTATTTTTATAAACTGTACCAAATGTTATTAAGACCAGCGTTGCTCCCAAAAATGTCCTCATGTGTAATATTACCTACTAATATTTATTAAGGCTTCTTGTATTTTAGAAACAAAGTATAATCAATTTGCTTATTTAGAATGTAGTTTTAAAACTGTGATTTTTAAAATGGAAATATTCCTACGTAAAATTAAATTTATTTTAGTGGCCACCCCTTTTGGTCTCTAATTAGCAAACCGGGAATATAATTTGATGTTTTTTGGGACTAAAATCTTTCGATATGAACACACACACACACCCGCCTATTTTAGGCCTCTTCACGAGTTTGTGTAATAGTCCCCACGAGGGCCCCGTTTGGATTGGGGATTTCACACACATACTCGAATTACTTCGTATTTTATACGAGTATGCGTGCAAGTTTCCTCAATCAACTGACTTTGATTTGAACTTAATGTATACGAATTCATCTTATTCATCTTGAGACTGTGGGGTCCTTGCGGATACACTTCGACCCAATGTGATCTTTTGTGTAATTACCCCGTCTGTGCAGCTAATCCACGAAGTCTAACTAATCACTACATAGTATAAAACAAAGTCGCTTTCCGCTGTTTGTCCCTATGTATGCTTAGATCTTTAAAACCACGCAACTGATTTTGATGCAGTTTTTTTTAAATAGATAGAGTGATTAAAGAGGAAGGTTTAAGTATATAATTTGTTATCGCTCAATTCCCGCGGGAAGCTATAACCGAATTCCACGCGGACGAAGTCGCGGGCAGAAGCTAGTAATATTATAAATACGAAATTAACTCACTCTGTTAGGTACCTCTTCACGCATCAACCGCTGGACTGATTTGAATGAAATTTGGTATGGTTCCCCGTATCCCGAATGGTATTCTGGTATCCCGAAAAAACGCATAGTTCTCGCGGGAACGCGATAACCTAATTCCACGCGGTCGAATTCGCGGGATTCTTTCAGCTAGTTTTAAGAAAGTTTTCTTTCAGTTGGAGGTAGAAGAGTGTTTGACGAAGCTGGAAGAGTCGGGTGGCGAGCCAGTGGACCCGGTGATGCTGCTGGGCCGCCACGTGCACAACGTCATCTGCCAGCTGATGATGAGTTTCCGCTTCGAGGAGGACGACCCTGACTTCAGGACTTTCAACGAACGCGTCTCCAAGGGAATGGAGCTCTACGGGGCCATACACATCGGGGAGCACATACCCAGTTACTTGGTGAGTACCTACCTATATAATATGAGTAATAAGTAGGTACCCCTATTTTGCAAAGGACCCGCAAAAGTTGTTAGGAAAATGTGATTTCAGTTCATTTTGTGATGTTGTAGATTAAAGTGTCCTGATAAAAAGTCCCTTCGGGTGATATAAGGGTTCCCGAATCCGTTCTCGAGATATTTTAGATTTTGTACCAACAGGCAGATCTATGAAGCGGTAGAACGGACTCGGGAACCGTGGTAGCACCCTAAAGGACTTTTGATCAGGACACTTGAATCCACAACATAGCAAAATTTCGAGAAAATGGACTGAATCCACAATTTCCTAACAATTTTTGCAATGTTTCTTCGGAGATAGTTCTGAAGTAATTGACCGAGCGAGCGAAGCGTCTCTGTACTTATGTCTGGATTTCAGGATTTTGGATGTTCTGCTCTATAGGTCACAGTTCTTAACCGATTTCGTGAGCATCTTTGTGAGCAAAAGTGGACTAGCGAGGTCTACAGCTCTCACTCAGAACCACGAGTAAATAAAATAATAGTACATTACTACAGAGGCCGGGAAGGAGGAAGTTGCAGGCCGAGTATAATATACGGCCGAACGAAGTGAGACCGGATAGTTACGAGGCCGACAACTTCCGTTCCCCGCCGATGTATGTATAGTGCTTTTCTCAAACATGCAATGAAATAAATAAATAAAATAATATTTTATATATAATATATTTTGTCTTTTTTACATAAATAAAACTGAGCTACCTATGTAGCAAATATGGTTCATGTTTTTTAAAGCTGTATTGGCAGAATGTCATAGCGAACCATAGAGTAAATATTGCTTGTAGCTTTTTTAAATGGCGGAATGCAAGATTCTGTGTCACAAATATATCTAATGGAAATTTAAAAAAGTGAGTTGCCGGCCCAGGCCTGCAACGTTTGTATGAAATTTCATTATAGACCAATTTGTCTAGCCGCGCCTGAAACGTGATACTTCCCAGGCTAATAAGAAGAACATAATATCAATATTTCATTGCATGTTTGAGAAAATACCATTAGACGGTTAGCTCGTTTGAAATAAAAGTGTAAGTAAGAATAAAATCTCGGTGAGGCAGCGTATCACATGTATCCAGTGGTCTGAGCAAACTGAAGCTGTTCCATTATTTTATTTAGGGATCAGTCGAGGTGTTACATATATACCTACATACCATTCTGTGAAATTCACCCGAATCCATAAGCAATGGAATTAGAACGTGGAAAGAATAACAGTTCAAATCGAATAAAAGTACCCAATGAACAACCGAAAATTTTTTGAATAACCAAACGCTGGGAATACTGAAAAAATATTAAATACTTACTAAATACTTAACGCGTAACTCAAGTAAATTTAACTATGACTCGATTCAGTAATTGTGAACGCTTTTATAAAAAACGCACTTGCTCGAAGAGAAAGCTTAAACACTGTTAATATAATGTTTTGGCTTTGAGAACTTTTACTTTATTTTTAAAACTGTAATGTAAGCAAACCCGTTCCTGATTCACCTTCATTAAGTTCGCAATTAGCCCACTGGCGTAGTCTCCGCGCAGAACCAGTCCGCAATGCGCGTTGAGATCAAGCCTCAACCTCATTGGCATTCATGGCGCATATGGCGGTGCCTGTGACGTCACAACAGGCTTCGGAAACAGGCTCAGTCATCGAACGAACGCGCTCAGGATTCTGGGAATCGGGAATCATACGGGTTTTGCAGTAACTTATAAGGGGAATGGGAGGTTCCATTTTCTAATAGGTATTTTGGGAATTCCCCGATCGAAGACTAATGGGACTTTGAGTTTGTTTTTGTTGTGATTTCGGTTACATGTCAGTAATAAAATGAATGTAATAAAAAAAGTAAGTAGTAGTACTTACATACAAAATCACTCATTATTTCTTTAGCACGTACCTAATCGCTTTTGTAATTCTTTTATCACAATTCACGCGTTCACATTTTACATTAAATCTCAACTGTAGTTACCCTACGGTGCCGAATTTCATACGTGCCCGAACTTGAATCATAAAGTGAGGAACATTTTCAAAACTAGCTGCATCAAATTGTGTAACAGCTCACTAAAGTAGTTCTACTTCGTAGCACTCTTTTAGTAATGCGGTTCGTAGCACTCGAGCGCTCAGATTTTCAGCTACGAGTACGTGCACGTTTTTCCCTATTCAAGTCGAGCTCGTGTAGATGGTAAAGAAAAATAATGGTAGGTTTTCTTTTTATGGTTGGAGTTACTACTTACTGCATGTTAGGAACGAAAATATTTCTCTCCAGCTTTTAAACCACGTGCAGGTGGTAATTTACACTCCTAATGTCAGAACTCAGAATTTACAGACGCTAGCTCGCTGTTTAATTTTATACTGAAACTTGTC
This sequence comes from Aethes cnicana, assembly GCA_963971205.1. Taxonomy (NCBI): domain Eukaryota; kingdom Metazoa; phylum Arthropoda; class Insecta; order Lepidoptera; family Tortricidae; genus Aethes; species Aethes cnicana. The sequence continues at coordinate 5,391,660 of OZ020278.1, read as the reverse complement.
TAAATAGAAAAAGCCTTAATTAATCTCTGTTTCTTTTTAAAAATGTTTATTTTCATAGCTGTTATCTTAGGTAAATAAAGTATTAATTCATTAGTACCTTGGCGACCGTACTTTGTTTGCTCTTGTGAAAATAGCTTAAAATGAGTTTTCCCAGATAGAAGACCTACGAGTAGCTAGATCGCTTTGTTCGCCACCGAAAACACCTATACCTATTTCAATTTTCATTCAAATCGTCATAGCCGTTTCTGAGATCGTTTACATAAATAAATAATAATAGAAAGAAATATACAAGTTTAGCGCGTTTAAAGTATTAGATATTGTTAACTTATATTAATAGAGAGTTTTTATTAGCTATACCTACGTATAGTTATAAAACTACGTACAGAATTCTCTAGTAAACGTGTTGTCCCCAGTGCTTGCCGGGTAAGAAGGCAGTGCTGAAGGAGATCGAGCGAAACCTTCGCCACATCAGCGAGTTCCACATAAAGCACGTGGCGGCGCGGCGCAGGCGCCTGCTGAACTGCGACCTCGACAACTTCGAGCCAGCTGACCTTCTCGACTATTACCTGCTGCAAACCGAAAACCAAAAGCAAAGCTCCAGCCTATTCCAGGGAGCTGATCCAGGTTACCTATTTTTTTTTCTTTTATATTGATTTTGATCGATAAGGTCGGCTAGAGAATGGTCCTATCAAGGTACATTAATAATATTTATTGCGGTTTGAAAGCTCTTTAAATACTAGCTTCTGCCCGCGACTTCGTCCGCGTAGAATTCGGTTAGAGCATACAATTTTCAACACCCTCTGTACCCCCTTCCCTTAAGGCAGGCAGTTCCCCAAATCCTTAGCGGATGTCTACGTCGTAGACCTCTATTAGTGTGCCAAATTTTATTCTTCTTCTTCCTCTCTTTCAAATAATGGCTTCTGTCTATATTCAAGACAATTCTCCAATATCAAGTAATTGGTCTACAAGCCGAACAGTGTACGGTAGTAATGATAAATGTACGGTTTAAAAGATAAATCAAGTAAAAATGGGAAGATCAAGAAACATATTAATTTATCAACCAAATTTTATCTTATTCCGTTCCGTCCAGAAGGTTGAGCTTTGCGTTGATAGATCAGTCAGTCACTCACCTTTCAGTTTTATATATTTAGAATAGACGTGTATTAAGAATAGGTACCTATTACGTTAAAGTCGAATCAAGCAAAAGTATTCGAAAGGAGATTTTATGTACCTACACTTTTAACGAAGAAATCATAAAAATATTTTTCCATGCATTTATTTATTTATTTAAACTTTATTGCACATAAAGAAAACTTAGTGTACAAAAGGCGGACTTAATGCCTTGAGGCATTCTCTACCAGTCAACCTTTAGGCAAAGCAGAAAATGGTTAGGGGCGGTGCCAAAAAAAAAACAAAATTACTGAATATACTTACAAAGAACGAAGACACTAGCAAAGAACAAATATACTTACATTAAATAAACATACTTAAACTTAATACATCTACATATACTTACATAAACTATCTACATATACTTGCATTGTTGACTACCTTAAAAACGAATCGAAAACTTGATGACACTGTTTACTTAAAAATATTCTCGTCAAATATCAAAAAGAATTAAATCGAAACATATAAAATTCTCCATTATGATAGCAGCAGATAAATATAATTTTGATGTGCACTTTGACGTCGTAGCGATATTTCATTACTTATTAATATTTACTAAGCACGAACATAACAAGTGTTAAGACACATGAAATAGTATTCCACTCCTACGGGCAATTATGGAAACTTTTGTGGCGTGTCGCTTGAAGTTTCATATACTTAATAGGTACCTTATACATACCCGATATGTATTTTTCTGTTATATTCTCTTGGCATTATTTCAATGAATATGATGAATACTTGAGATGATCGAGAGACATGGCGGTTACTCCACTGACAAGAGCTCGGCTCTTAAATAGAATAATAATAATAATGTATTCAGTAGATAAGATAAGTTTACAATATTTCATAAAATTACACTAGGCGTTTATGATATCTTAATTAACTAACAAAGGTATAAATAATCTAAATGCGGCGAAAACATTAGTAGGTAATGTTTTCTGTGCCTGAGCTAGGGTAAACCTGTGTTTCAGGCAGAAGAAGGTCTTAAATATTTATTTGAAAGAAGAAGATGAATACCTAGTTTATTACTTTAAACGCGCGCGCGCCAATCCTCTCTGTTTATTTATTTACCCAAGCGATCTCAGAAACGGCTGTAAAGATTGGTACGAAATTTGGAATATAGGGATTTACAGGGGCGACAAAACGATTTAGCTAGGTCCCATATCTGAGAAAACTTGGTTTTAGCTTTTTTCACCCGAGCAAAGCTCGGTCACCCGAGTCCTTATATGAGAATTCCCGGTACCAACTCTAAATTTTAAGATCTGCGATTTGGTCCGGTCATTTGTCAGGACTGTAGTAGTGCATTGACTCAGAAATTTCTTATCAATACGAAATTGACGATTGCTTATCATCTGATTTGTATTTCGAGGTTTCTATAACAGAACTACTAATAGAAAGGGGTCATGAAGAAGGTTTCGTTTATGTATAATTTGTTGAACTAGGTTAGTTAGTACACGTTCGAAGCCGGGGCGCGCCGCTAGGGTTTTATAAACCTTAGTTATTTATGCTCGGACAGAGCGTATTAAGTAAGGTCTACGACAGAATCTAAGGTTGAAGGTAATTTACCATTCGTTTGATGTCGAGGTTTAATTTTTTCATGGCATAGGTATTAAGATGAGATCACTGCACGTATTAATTCACATTCGGTTATTCCTATAAAAATAATATCTATTGGTCAAACCTTTGCTACAACAAGCATCAAGTACCCAAACAAACCTTGTCTTCATCTATTATCCTAGTGGAATATAAATGTTTCTCCGATATACACGGTGAACTTGAGTAACCCGAATAATTTTACCAGCGTATACCTGAGGTCGTAAGGAATAAAAAATGTTAATGAGATCAGGTTGAAATATGATTTTTAACTTATTTTATTCCATACGACCCCAGTCGGAGTCGGTCAGAAATCGTATGGAATAAAAAAAGTTAAAAATCATATTTCAACCTGGTTTCATATTTTTTTTTATTTCTTACGGCCTCAGGTATACGCCGGTAAAATTATTCGGGTTACTCAAGTTCACCGTGTATAGTATATTGTACCTAATTAGATCGTTAATTATATTCAAGACTGACAACACTCACACTCACACAACAGGTGTCACCCTGTTGTTGTAGATGTCTAAAGGCGGTCGTAACCGCTTTCCATCAGGTGCGTCGGCTGCCCGTTTCTCCGTCTATAACAATAAAAATGATATTTTAAAAACGTTATTGTATTTTCTTTGGCCAGATGAGCAGATAGTCCAAGTCATGAATGACCTGTTCTCCGCTGGCATGGAAACGTCCCGTACTACTTTAGTTTGGCTGCTGGTGATGATGTTACGGGAGCCTGAAGTCGCCGCCAGGGTCCGCTCCGAGTTGGAGCAGATCCTGGAGCCAGGGGAACAGGTGATGCTGCGGCACCGCATCAGCCTGCCTTACCTGGAGGCAGTCATATTTGAAACGCTGAGGATCGTCTCCGTAGTACCACTGGGCACTACGCACGTGAACGGAAGGTATGTTTAGATTAGTCTACCTACACACATTTGCTCGCCAGTATATATTCTTTCCTCTATAGCTTACTTACTTTCTTGAACTTAGTTGAATTTCAATTGTCAGATAAAATTTATCCTATTCGAATTTATTCCGGAAAAAATTGACAAATTTTTATCTGACGATTGAAAAATCAGTCCTTACAAGATTAACCTCTTTGTTCTACCACCACCCAATCCCCACAGTTCCCCACAACGTTTTAATCTAGATTTAGCATTTATTGGTTCCCTCCTACAAGTCATTTCGGCGACATTTAATATTAGGCGATAATTTTATGATCTAAATCTTACTAATAATCGCCTTGATAATTTTATTGTGACGACTCGTAGGAAGGAGGGTTAGAAATAAGAAAGAAATAGAAATAATTTATTGTCAGATTGTGAGTAATATAAAAAGTTCTTACATCATAGCGTCCGTCACTATCTACCAGATAGCTGACATACAACATTTTTACGTCTACATTAACTTAAATCTAAAAACATAAAATATACTGAAAAAAAAGAACTACTTAAATGTCTTGTCATGCCATGAAATATATAAGTATGTCAATATCAAGGTACAATTTAATAATGAAATGTCAGGTTATAATTTATGCGAATTTAAAAAGTTTCAATAAATAAATAATTATGAAACATCATAATTATATTTCATGTCACGTCAATTGATTCATGTCCCTAAAATTACAGTTGAGTCTAATAAGTTCCAGATTATACTATAGTATAGTGTACTTTGAAATAATTTCCGCTTTTTCAGCCGCTGGGAAATAGGCAACTACGTGATCCCAGCTGGCACACACTTGGTGCCTCTACTGAACAAGATCAACATGGATCCGGAATTATTTCCAAATCCTGACAGATTCTCTCCTGAACGGTTCCTGGTCAACGGGCGGCTGCGAATTCCCGATACATTCATGCCTTTTGGAGTTGGCCGGCGGATTTGCTTAGGAGAACAACTTGCGAGAATCGAACTGTTCTTATTCTTCGCTAACATGATGAACAGCTTCGAATTGTCTTTGCCGGAAGGCCAACCGATGCCAGCTCTGGAAGGGGTCGTAGGTATTACCCACGCGCCTTTGCCTTACAGCCTTTGCTTTAAAAAAATAGAAGCAGATTCTCGTGAAATTCAAAAAGGGTAGGCCTGTAAAACTTTACTTGAAACAATTAGAATTATTGACGATTTGCTTAGAATATGTTTAAATCCGCCTTATCGTATGTCGTGTTCATTTTCTGTTAAGCAACTAGACAAGAGAGAGTTACTGGCCTGGAGAAGGTTCCGTTTATTGATTATTATCCGTGTTACATAAAATACCATAGACTTCTTTTAGGTTTTCCTTTAATATGTAGGTAAAGAATTAATCTCCGTATTCTTTTCTTTTTTGTTATATTCTGGAAAGTTATAACTACAAAATAATTTAACTTGAAATTTCGCTCATTTGCTACGTCACACTGTAGTACAGTTTATAAAACTTTTTATGTACCTCCAAAAATATGCTTCTTGTTTATAATTAATTTACTTATTTAGGTACGTTATATGTTCTAGTGCAACCAACGTAATAGATTTCAACTTAATCTGTCCAGTTAAGTAGTTTCAGCGTAAATTGGTTGTCACACGAGTGCTCCCTATAGGTAAGGCTTTCGTTTTCTCCTTTCGAAATGCGGAACCTTGATAATCTGATGTTTTGTCTCGTGCTTACAAATTACTTAATTATTGAAAAAAAAATGCACCATCTAATTAGATATTTTAATGGTCACATTTATCATATACTAGCTTCTGCCCATCACTTCATCCGCGTGAAATTCGGTTATAGCGTCCCGCGGGGACAAAGCGTTTTTCCGAGATAAATTTCAATTTAGTCAGTGATAGACTTTCTCGCCGTGAGAAGCCGTGGTGGCCTAGTGGTTCGACCTACCGCCTCTCATGCCGAGGGTCGGGGGTTCGATTCCGGCTCGCACCTCTAAGTTTACTTATGTGCGAAATTCAATTTGAATTTACCACTGAGCTTTTCGGTGAAGGAAAACATCGTGAGGAAACCTGCACGCATCTGCGAAGTAATTCAAAGATGTGTGTGAAGTCCCCAATCCGCACTGGGCCCGCGTGGGGACTATAGCCCAAACCCTCTCGTGATGAGAGGAGGCCTGTGCCCAGCAGTGGGACGCAAATAGGCTGTAGTAGTAGTAGTAGTAGTAGACTTTCTCGAAACCAGCAATGTACGTCTGACTACTACTGACTTGAATATTCTCCGCCATCTTGAACTATCATCGTCATATTTTATAATTTACAGAAAACTATAACAAATTATATACTTAAACCTTCCTCAAGAACCGCTCTATCTTTTTAAAAAAAGCGCATCAAAATTCGTTGCGTCGTTTTAAAGATCTAAGCATACATCTGGACAGACAGACATCGAAGCGACTTTGTTTTATACTATGTAGTGCAGTGGATATTTCCGTTCAAAGATCATGGGCACGACTTTAGATAACTTTTAAGTATGTGATTAGTATTAACTTGACATTTGATTTTATTTTTCCAGTAGATACCCTAGAATGATGTATTATTCCTCCTTTTCATTTGTTTATGATGTGTTTGATTTATTAAATGTCAGATAACTGTAATAATTACTTGTTTTTTTTTACCGTTATACTTAGTAAATTACCTTATTTAAATTAAGAGACGGAGCTTAAAATTATCAATTTACTAGAGTGTTAAAAATAATGTTATTGTGCTCTGGAATAAGACGTAATTATTTTATTTATGGATCAAAGATCAAGGACACTACTTATATATACTTGATCAATTTATATGATGTAATAACTATACTTTAAGGGATGTGAAATTAAACTTAATATCTATACTAATAATAAGTCTGTAGAAGAAGTCGCGTCTGAAACTTGAAAATTAAAAGAAACAATCAAGTTGAAACTAATTATAAACGACACTGAACACACAACAACGATTTTTAGAAAAATTGTCTTTATGTATGTATGTATGTCCGGATTCAACTCGAAAACTACTGGACGGATTGCAACAAGGTATGGAAAAACGCATAGTTTCCGCGGGAACGCTATTTCTGAATTCCACGCGGACGAAGTTGCGGGCAGAAGCTAGTCTCCAAATACATTTTCATCGAAATTGGTCCAGTGGAGAACCTGAAGAGCGTGAAGAGGTGACAGACAGAGTTACTTTAGGATTAGTATGGATCATCAAAAGTAAAATGAGGAAAATGAAAGTTAAAACATATTTACGTCTACCTATTAGCCTACGATTGAATAATCGCTCGCAAAACTTTCATTCATAAAAAACCCAGAATAAATGAAATACCCGTAATAAAATAAATTAAGCAATGAATCATTTTGTGTGTATTTAATATTAATAAAGGTAAAAAATATATATTTTTAATACATAATTAAAAGAAACTTAAAAAAATATGTTGTTAAGTCCCTTGAGAGTAATTTATAAACATTTTAGCAACTAGGAGAATTTTGTGCTATGGGGAGGGAGGCATTCTCAACACCATGGGTTTTGTTCAACCCCTCAACATTTTTAACTTGATGGTAGGTCCTGGAATGATGTCTTGCAACCTCTGGTAGGTGGGAGGCGTGCATGGTTTATTTTAAGTGATATTGACAATTTTAACTTGATTTTGGTCAAATTCCAACACACGTAGCGACTGAACTAATGGTCAGTACGGAACCAATCTACTTAGTAGATTTCTTAACTAGCTTTCACCCGCAAATCAGTTTTTTCCTGTTTCAGTGGGAATTTTGGGAAGTACTCTCTTAGTGCTCCCATACACTTCTCTAGGAATCTACTCCCAAAATTCAGTAGTTTCGGCTGTACGTATAGAAAGTCTGTTTTTGACTAATTAAATATTATTAAGCAATAATGGGCTCTGCGTCGACGGCTTAAGTGCTACGCTGCGCGCCTTCTAACTTGTATCGTGCTATACTTTCTATGAACAGGTATGGTATATATAGGTATGTACCATTATGTACCGCTATGAGTATCTGCGTTAACTGCCAAATGCCCTACACGTGTCGACCCCTGCACGCCTCGAAGTACAAAAGCCAGCAGTTTTTTGCTACAAGCTAAGCGGTACCTAAAAGTTGAATGCTTTGTGCCGCTTATATCATACCCTCTCTTCAATGCATGAATTGATTAATTCGAGTCCTTCCTTTTATGACGTGGGCCTTGAAATTTTTAAAGAATTCTAAAGCACAAAGGACCCTATTCAATGTTATATTATTTTACAGCGTGACCTGATACGATAAGTTCAAGGCTTTAGGCGGCAGTTCCAATGGGGCAGATTCTTATGATGAGTTGAGCAACTTTTCTGTCAAAAAGACTCGCTTCATACTCGTAAGAATTAATCTTCGTCATAAGGAATCCTTGAATTTATATCCTATCAGGTCACGCTATAATTAGTTACTTAAGTCCACGAAAAAAGGGAATTTGATTAAGTTAATTTGATTGGACTTGTAAGAAAAAAAAACGGTTTTTTCATCGACACAAAGAGAAATACCTACAAACAATGTTTTCTGAAACCTCGATTTATTTTAATTTTAATGTAGACATAATGTAGACATCACTAACTCTTCTCGCTACAAGTGACTAATTTTTCAAATAGATACACTTAACAACACTGAATTCGGGTCACTTTGTATAGCATTTTCCATACAAAGTGACCCGAATTCATTGCTGTTAAGTGTATATTAGTATAGAGTAGTCCCCAATCCGCACTGGGCCCGCGTGGGGACTAATAGCCCAACCCTCTCGTGATGAGAGGAGGCCTGTGCCCAGCAGTGGGACGCAAATAGGCTGAAGTAGTAAGTGTATATTAGTAAAATGTGTCATTTTTGAAATATTCTTCATATATATAAATTTTGTTCAATAGTCGGGCTTTAAGGCCACTGTTTCACTCAGTACCTACCACTAAGTATTTCCAATGAAACATACCCTTTAGTTCCACGTGTAAGTCATCCGAGCTAAAACACGAAGGTCACAGGGATATTGTGGACTATGTTTAAAAAAATGCGTACACGCACGGCCCTGCTCGGGGAACCAGAATAATACGTCACATAACAATCGCCACTATCCTTAGGTTAGCACCCGTGGACTTTGACAATAATAGCTGGTAGGTACGCATTATTAGTACCATGGAATCTAAATCATTTACCAAAATAACAATGTAGCATTTGTTTAAAAAAATATAAGTACAAGTTAATCAAATTACATTATATTATAGTATCGCGAGACTATAAAATGTTCTTAAATGAAAAGGTTTGCATTGCTTGCCTCCTTCTTTTAAGGTTTAGGTAGGTATATATAATAGAGTCTTGGATTCGGGTAAGCACGGCGATTTTCTCCGATTTAAAACCTATAAATTTTCAAGTTTTATGTAAACCGCTTACTTGCCGGCTTACGATGTCTATTACCAAGGTAGGTATTTTTATTTGACGTACCTAGTGAGCAAATGCGGAGTATTTAAATTATTTCCCGATTTCATCGCATGGCAATCATTTAAGTCCGTTATTTTTTATGATATTATTCAGACTTAACTTTCTGCACCTTTCTGTCATTTAACTTACGAATTTATTTTTTGCTAGGTAAATATTAAAATAGTTTAGCTGCTGCTTGGTAAGGCGCTTAAAACATTGTTCAATTTAAGCAAAATCTAAATATATAAAACTCAAAGGTGACTGACTGACTGACATAGTGATCTATCAACGCACAGCCCAAATCACTGAACGGATCGGGCTGAAATTTGGCATACAGGTAGATGTTATGACGTAGGCATCCGCTAAGAAAGGATTTCCCGAAATTCCCACGGGAACGGGAAAAAAACGGGATTATACATTTTAATATTTCTGCGCATACGAAGTTGCGGGGAACAGCTATTAATTATATAAATTTGGTGTATTTGAATGTAAGGATGTCAAGCAACGACTAGATTTCATGATGAAACGCTCATCTGGTGGTTATTTGGGTCGAGGCCTGAATGTTTTATTCGCATCGATATCGGGTTTTGAACTTAATTTCCAAACTCATTAGGGATCCTCAAATTGAAACCATAGTTAAGTTAAACTGGACGCTTAGGGACAGTTATTGCAATGTCAGATAAGTCGTTACTTATTCGTATAATAAGTTCAAATTTGTTAAGTATACGAAATTTTAAAATTATAATTTGGTCGACGCTCTCTTGAATACCTAATAATTAGACAGAGCCTTTCTTTCTTTTCAAATTAGGTATTTTAAAGAGTACAATGTATTTGTTTTATATTTATTAGTTATTTTGTAATCGTCATAAAAGACATCTCTGCATAAATTACAGTAAATTCAACCAAGCGTCTATTATTTCATAGATACGGAAGCGATAGGGCAGTGTTAGGGACAGTCTGCGAGCTTTAGCTTTCTTTATAAGATAGATTTACAACAGTTGTGCAGCGAGCTCCGAGTCTCCGAGTCTTACCTTCCACCAGTGATCGTCGTGCCGACGGTGTCTCCATGAGCTAATATCAAAACCCATTACAATGTGTAAGTACTTGCCATAACTATACTACGTTATACTTGCTATAAGTATTTTTTACAAATCTAAAAGCTCTAGACGATTTTTCAAATGCCAGAGAAGTCGTAACTACCTATTACGATTGAACAATCTTCCATCCAGTCATTTCCCTTACAAAAACGACAGTGTCGATAAAACATATTAATTGTGAATCAATTAATAAAATAAAATGATACATTTATTTAATCAGTAAGTTTACAATATTACATTAAATACAATAGGCGTTATATCTTAATTTACTGACATAGGTATAATAAAATAATCTAAATGCGGCGAAAACATTACCTACTTCTGTGCCTGAGTTAGGAAAATCCTGTGTTTCAGGCAGAAGAAGGACTTAAATAGCTTATAATATTAAACATTAGTTATTGCTATGCTACTAAAGATTTTGCCTTTAGGTACTTATAGTGTCAAGAAAATCAACTGACCTCACCTAAAACAAAAACAGTCAAGATAAACACAAAATAACCGTAGCTTCACAAGTGAAGAGACTGGAAAACATAGCGCACTAAGCTGTTCGAACGAAATACGAGTACATGAGTAAAAATTAAAAATAAAACCTACGCACAAGGTAACAGAACAGTGCTTAAACATGCGGTTTAATTACTGAACCCTTTTTTAAAAGTCCACCCACGCTTGGCGGGTCGTATGTCGCATGACGTGGCGGCAAGCGTCAGGCCGATTGCGAAAGCGTGCGAAATTAAATGATGGTAGTGACCTTACGCACCGTGGTGTAACGCTCTCCCACGTGTCGTTACACAACGCTTTTTGCGAGTCGCTAGGCAGCTTTTCTATGATTTTTTCATCACACTTGCTTGAAAACGGTGTCATTACAGGCAGGCAAAGCGGTCTCTAAGGCCCATATTAAGGCCACGGGCTTTCGAGATTTCTTATGAGCCCACGAGCCACGAGCCGTACCCATACAAATTAAAAAGTAAAACTACTCAAATGGCCGCACCATTGTCAGTCGCCAGTACGAATTGAACATTTAAAGATAAACAAAAAAGGTTTGTTCGCGTTGCCGATTAACCTACAGGCACGAGTTCAAAGGTCGTCCTAGTGAATATTTCCTTTATTTTCCTCGCAAGTGTGATGAAAATTGTGTGTATCATGGGCGGTAGGTATAGGAATTGCAGTATCGACCCTTTTAAAACCTTGAGGGCCTTCGGTTTCGGGCTTATAAATGCTCTCGACTACAATTCCTTGTTTACCGCCCTTAATACTTAATGTACTATTATTGACCAGCTTGTTACTTAGTGACAGGATGACCTGAAATTTGAAATAAACATAAACCCCACACATAAAGTAGAATGATTTTCTTAATAGAGAACACATAGAGACGCTTGTGATGTAATGTATTCGCTTTGTGCGAAATACATGGTGGAGTTAAGTAAAGAAATCATCAAATCACAACGTATGTCGTGGCAGAACTATAAAACTTTCGAGGACGTAGTCTATCCAATTTTCTTTGAGACTTTATACATTTTTTTTACTGTATTCGTTTCGGTTTACTCTATTTCAAATTATAAATCAATCAATTTCATCTCCCTATTCTAAGATAGGTGTAAATACTTATTGCGATATTCAAATATTAAACAGAATAAACTCGGTTTAACGATTTCGTTTCAGCCCTACAATCGATGACGCGTTACAACCCGTCAAACAAAACCGAAAACGTTACGTAATTTCACATTCGCCTTGCCCTACTGTATGTAACTAGTTCAAGCAGCAAGGTCAACCTGTTATTGACTTCACTCACATGCTAAGTACATTCGGGACATTTTTATATCAAGAGATTATGGTATCACCACCAAAAGTTCATTGAAAACAACGGCGGTTAATTAAACAAAGTAAATTATCGCCTCATTAAAACATAATTATCTTTATTTTTGTATAGTACTTCAACGAATTATGAGCACGTGGCTCTTTTGATAGTCGGCTAGTCATAAACTGTCATCTAGTTTAATTCATAAACGACGGAGATATTGTCACTCGCAACCTTTGCTTTGCCATTCCAATTACGATTACCTATTACGAAGTATTTTTTCATTGACGAGTAATTATTTAACACTCATATCTGCTGACGAATTTGCCCGCGCTCAAGACTTCTTCATTAAAAGCTCGTCAGATCAAACTGAAAGCATTATCCAGACACCATCAGATCACGATCACGATCACTTCTTCACGATCTTATACCACCATCTACTTTTTATCATCGGACTACTAGACTACGGGAGGGTTTCCATTCATGTGGTTGAGTTTCCCATGAGCCGAACAAAGCGATGCGCTAAATCTTTTCTTGTTCGCACTGCTAAACTTATTCGGAATTCCCTACTTGCGTTTGTGTTTCCCAGTTCCTATAATCTTGGTGTATTCAAGTGCAGAGTGAATAGGCATCTTCTGGATAAGCTTGTTCCACCTTAGACCCTATTATTACCTTCCATCAGGTGTGATTAGGGTCAAACGCAAGTACATTCATAAAAAAAATATCGCTATCATCATCATCATTTCAGCCGAAAGGCGACCGCTTTTGTGCCACACGCATCCACCGTGTTCCCGCATCGTTCACCAGTTCGTCGCTCCATCTCATTGGAGGCCTACTGACAACTAGCCTCTCGCCACTCGAGAACTTTCTGGCGCCATCAACTATCAGTCCTGCGAGCAATTTGCCCCGCCTCCTCATATCTGATTCTATAACGCAAATAAACCCCGAGCATATATCCTTCTACATTGCCCTCTTACTGACTTTGAGTTGAGCCTTCTTATGAGGTCCATCGTAAGCGCCCACGTGTCGGAACCATAAGTCATCACTGGCAACAATACACACTCTGGTCGAAAAATTGTGACTTGAGACACTGCGGTAATTTGAACGTAAGTAATACACTACGAAGCTTTCCGAGCGCTGCCCAAACTAGTCGGATTCGATAAGTGACCTCTTTCTCGAAGTTGGACTACTTAACTGGACTGTTTGTCCCATGTATACATAATGGTCGACAACTTCGAGCGCAGAGCCTCCGATCATTACAGAAATTGGCACAACATAGACATTTGACATGATTTTCGTCTAGTCCATGTTCAGTTTAATAGCAACTTGATCGGAAATTCGTCAATGGCTAGGTAATAGGTAGGTAATGAAACATAAAAACAATAAATTACCCTTGTTTAGGGAAAAAAAATGGAGTCAGCTAAACAATAATCCTATGATTTTACATGATATTAAGTTTTTTTTTTATAGCAGTGGATTTAAAACGAGTACCTACTCGGCCACTAAGTGGCCTCTGTGGCCCAAGGACATAAGGAATCAAAATGAATAAGATCGCGAATGCATTTCCAACTCAGTGGACCAAGAATGAAATTCTCTTTGGTGGTAATGATTATGGTAATGTAATGCTGCTACGTGGTGATTGTAGTCAAGTTATTCCCGGACATCGTAATCGTAAATTAGGCAAAAGTGTGTATCAGATTTACTGATTAAAATGAAAATTTGAAACAGTTCGGTAGGGACGTGCATTTTTCAACCAAATTTAAGTAGGTATCTGTAGTATGAATTCCATTCTCACTTTTTCCTTTCCATCAGTTACCTCTAAAAATGCATTTGGTTTTGGAAAAACGCTGTCAAGAAAGTAAGTATCTATAAGTAATACTTACTTTCTTAACTACTTAGATACAGTGTAACGGCCACGTGTATGAATTATACAGCCGTCCTTAATATGACACAGATCATGCTCTTAAATCAGCGCCATTGTTCATGCAATTAGGTCAATGGCGTATTTATCAGAGATGCCTATGCCAAGACGGCTCTACGTGGGAAAAATAACTGCAAGGGCTTCCTGTCTATGAAGTGGCCGTGATATTGCTAGTTGATGAGATGACTCACTGAGACAATGATGATAGTTCCTTACTTACATATATGGCACGGACACTATCGCTAAGTATATGAAGGGTACCTACTACCTTTAGGGAAACATGTCCAATCACATTTTTAAAGTTGGAAACTATAACATAGTTTAATTTTATACTGTAAAGAGCTCGTCGAACCCAACAGTGGACGTCTTTGTACAGTAACATGTATTAGCGGACGACCAGTTAAAAAAAAATCGCTTGATGGTCTGTGTAGCGAGATGCCTACGCCCGTCCCTCTTCGCGCAAGCGATTGTGGCCCTAAAGTTGGCACACCGCCAGTATATGTGACTGTACCTAGGTCACAGAATAAGTATGCCTAGGTACACTGTTTTGATTAGGTACTAGGTACGTGTACCTACTAAATTGTGAATTGCGTCTCTATGCACGATTCCGAAATCCTCAATTCCATGGGATTTTAAATTCAGCGAATTGAATTGATAACCGTGTCTCGGGGGATAGATAGATAGTAAGTAACTATACCCACATATATGTACCTATATATGTGTAAATAGAGTAAATATAGAGACTATTTGAATATGGAAGTGAACATTAGGTGCGCCCGCACTGCAACTACCAACGAATAGGAATGATGACAGGGTAAAGAAATCGAAATTCTAATTAGTCCGTCAGTCAGGTAATAAAAAAATATTAGACACGTATTTTTTAGGGTTCCGAAGTCCACAAGGAACCCTTATAGTTTCGCCATGTCCGTCCGTCCGTCCGTCTGTCCGCACTATTGCTCGGAGATACTTAGTTCTAGAAAGCTGTAATTTGGCATGAATATACATATTAGTTACGCTGACATAGTGGTACGATAAAATTTTGATATATTTTAGTATTCTTAAAAAAATATTGTGGGTTTGCTAAAACCATTTTTTGATTAAATGATGCGTTTGTGAAATATTAAGCTTTAAAGTGCTATTTTTCGTTAGAGTCACGTGTCTCCCCCCCCCCCCCTCCCCCTGCCAGCTAAATGGTCGTATTTGGATGGCTGAAAAAAATCACAGTTGTGGCATATATAACGTAGTTGAAAGGAAAACTATCACAGCTAAGTAGGCTGTACAAACTTACGAGTCATAGTCGACCAACTTATGAAATGATTAAAAAACCAATGATTTTTCTCGACCGGCAGGGGCGTCGGGCGGGCACGTCATACCACAGGCTAGCTAGATGCTAATAAGTCTTAGAAAGGTACTGTGGGCATCCTCAACTTCGGAACCCTATACTTTGCGCGTGCCCCGACACGCACTTGGCCGGTTTTTTGTTTTATCAAATTAACAAAGAATGACTAAGTTAAAACGCATTAAAGTTGGAGAGTGGGGGCTAATTACGTCACCGTTAGGTATAAATCGTACCTAACCGTGAAGTCACGCGACATTTCAACTCAATATATCTCCGTATAAGTTTGATTACGTGAAAAAAGAAAAAATACGTGTCCAATACTTTTCAATAATCTTCCTGATAGACTAAGGAAAAAAAAGTTGTCGTCATCCCTATTCGACCATGCACTGATGAGCATGAAGCGCCGTCACAAGGATAATAGAGTTTACCTTGACAGCAGGCTAATGTCAGCGCCGGCGTCTGCGCGTGCGCGCTTATATAACGCACGGTTTGTAACAAACTAAACTACGTACAGGAAACGAATGCTGCTGCACTTACCTACTGCCGTGTATTACCTGCATACGACAACCGTGAGTGCTGTAGCGTATGTTGACAGTTGAAGGTAAAATTAGACTACCTATTAGAAAGAAACACAAATTAATTCCTAAGTACAATCGCCATCAGATTTATGGAAGCGAACAAGGTGATCCTAAACATCTGATCACGAATCACGATTTCATTATTAGAGTGTTAGAGTGCATGCTCACATATTTTATAATCACCTGGACCGATACGATTACGATACATCTAATGGCGACTGTACCGACAAAACACGCACCTTTGTGTTTGTTTTATTACGGATCTCATAAGTGATTCAAAATTCACTTGTGTCATCTGTGCACAGGACCTGGAGGAAGGCTGCTTCTCTGTTGGAGGAAATTATCCGTATGGGATTAGAGATCTTCTACTATCTAAAGTCCCGCGCCTTCACATTTCAAAACTTCAATTTTGTATTATTATTTAAAAACCACCACCAACATTCTCAACGTATAGTTGATGGCTGTGTCGGCACGCACACATGTCAAGAGAGTGTTGGTGGTGCTTTTTAAATACATTGAAGCGGTTTGAAATGTGAAGGCGCGGGACTTTAGATAGTAGAAGATCTCTACCCCAAAGCAGTTTACTAGGACCTCGGAGCAGAGTATCCATATGCTATAGGGGAATAGCTTCGCTTTTTACACGAATGACTTATGGTCTGTAACGACGGTATCTTCTTTCTTCTTCTTATATATCTATCTTATAACAGTGAATCGCCTTGTGTTAGTCCGGCTAAGGCTCGAGAACCGCTGGAGCGATTAGGTCGATTATTTTTTGTTTTATTACCTGTGATTCAGGTAATGTTTAGAAAGAAAAAAATGTAAAGGAAAAATTTTAAACATTAAAAATAGCTTTGTATGGGAATCGCCTTCGGGTGATACGAGGGGTGATCCAAAAGTAATGATAATCAGTATGAAAGACACATAAAATGTTTAATAAAATAATTTATTTTTCTACGTACCCAAGTCTCTCCTTCCAAGGTTCTCTCGTGTCTCCTTCCAAGTCTACACACTTAGACCATCGTTTCTCCAGACCACGAATTCCTTTTAAAAAAAAATCTTTTTCTTGACCCTCCAAAAATGCCTCCACAGCGGCCATCTCTCGGCCATACCTCGCCATCATTTAAAAATTTGTTGCCTCTAAGATCTTCCTTCAGCCGTGGAAAGAGATAAAAGTCGCTGGGGGCTAGGTCTGGCGAATATGGGGGGTGTTCCAGCAATTCGAAACCTGAATCACGAATGTCAGCCATCGCAACGCCGGCCTTGTGGGGGCGGTGCGTAGTCCTAGTGAAACAGGATGCCAGCTCGAAGTTTACCCCGCCGCTTTTCTTTGATTGCCTCTCTCAATCTGCGTATTTGGTCAGCGTAGTAGGAGCCCGTAATAGTGGTTCCCTTTTCCAGGTATTCGATCATTATGACTCCCTCAGCATCCCAAAACACTAAAGCTTGCTACCTTGAATTTCTTCGTTGTAGGGGAAGACGCTCGCTTCCAGGTCATGGATTGCTGTTTGGTCTCAGGATCGAAATGGTGGATCCAAGACTCGTCCATGGTTACAAACCGACGCAAAAATGTTTCGGGATCAGTTTGATATTTGTCAAGATTAGACTTCGAAATCTCACATCGTATTTTCTTTTGTTCAGCCGTTAACATTCTAGGCACCCAACGAGCGGAGACTTTTTTCATGTGTAGTTCATCAGTTAAGATTCTTTGAATGCTGCCATACGAGATGCCTGTGAGCTCAACTAGATGCCTGATAGTCATCCTTCTATCTGTTAAAACGAGATCATGAATTTTTTCGACGTTTTCTCCAGTAATGGCGTCAGATGGACGGCCTTCGCGATGTTCATCTTGAGTGGAAGTTCTTCCCAAGTTAAACTCCTTTGACTTCCGTGCCACTGTGGAATACGGTGGAGCAGACTCGCCCAGTGTTCCCATTGATTCAGCGTATATATCTTTAGTACACATTTTTTTCAAACAGAAGTATTTAATAACCGCTCTCACCTCAGTTTTCTCCATTTTTGCGTTATTGTTCCGACTGCTCGTGAAAAAACAGCTGCAACTCTCTGACAGATACATATTTTTTCATTTTTCTAAGGAGTCTTTATGGCCAGTAACGGCATACCTATTTATTTTAATCCGATTCAATAAGTATTCAGTTATCATTACTTTTGGATCACCCCTCGTACGAAGTTCACCAGGCCAACTAGTATTAAATAATTATATCATAGCTTAAAGTTGTCGCTTCTTTATAGTACATTACACACCTAGGGCGGTTAAGTAAAGAAAGTCTCAGATCGCGGGTAATTGAGGCCTGAGCCGGAGGCGAGGGCTATAATCTAGCGGTCTGAGGATTTATTTACGACCGCCAGTGGTTAATATACGATTTTACGTCACCACCTGGCCTTGAAGAGGGATTTTTCGTAGCGCCCAAGGGCGGTAAATCCCGCTTTTCGGCTTGGTGTGATGTAAAATTAATTTAAAAGTATAACATATATCTTCCTACTTCAATATTTTTTCGCATCTATAATATTGTTATACTTAAGCGTGGTATTTAGGTTTTAGGTAATGGAATTTGAGAGATCAACATGGATCCAGATATGGCCAACGACTTAAATCCGTGTAAAAAGTTATATTTTAATCGTATTTGTTTATTGGACTAAATCGAGGAAAAAAATATCTGTCCTTTATAGGGGGGACTAATTATGTAGTGTCTATTGACGCTATGTAGGTACCTATTTATAGTTTGAATTATCTAATAGAGGGTGGGTTTGGTACAATACACCTGTAGATGAAAAAAAAAATTTAAATAAAAAATAGAACCGACTTCAAACTCCGATAGCCTTGGAAGTTGGTGTCAAGTTACTATAAGATAGTCATAGCTTTGGGGCGGTTCACTTGACACCGACTTCACAGGCTGTCGGATTTTGAAGTAGGTCCAATTTTTTTTATTAAAAAATTTTTTTCGGCTATAATTTCCAAGCTTGTGTACAATGGGACGTAATTCTCACTGTAGTCTTTGAAATTGATGCCAAAATCATACACATGCTAACAAATTTCGAGGAGTTCCCTCGTTTTGTCATGGATCCCATTATCAGAACTAAACCAAATTATTAAAAAGGTTCAAGTTGGAGGTACACCTTTCAATTAAAAAAAGAATAAACGAAATCGGTTCACAATTGACGGAGATATGCGTGCTCAATATATATATATATATATATATATATATATACGCGTCGAATTGAGAACCTCCTCCTTTTTATTTCGTCGGTTGAAAAATGAAAAAAGCTCTTCTATAACGTCTTTCACATGACATTCAATAGATTAAAAGTCAACATGAACGCAAAGAAGTCTGAGATCATAGCCAATTTTGTTTTGTCAGAATCAAATTAATACTGCACAGCCAGGTTAATTAAGGCGCCGCAATTATATTATGCTCTATCTAACAAGGTATAGTGGCACAAAATGGCCGGCGTCAACAGCGAAGAAGGATTATTTATTATTACGACTTTGTTTTTTCGCAGATAATCTTGTTTCATTGTTCCAAAGTCTGACAATAACAGTTCCTGGAACTTTAGCAGGCCATTCAAGAAATAACTAGAAAGACCGGTAGAAAATAATGGGGCTAAAAATAAATATGACGTGTCTAATATATCACGTTGAATTACAGCAGGACATTCAATTATATTGTTGGTATGATGTAATAATTAATTATTATTTATGTTTCAAACAGTCTTATCGTCTACTTATTTAAATGTCATACTTAAAAAGCTCTAATTATATATATTTATTATACCCATCTGAGAAACGACTAATAATTTTGACGAAATTTGAAATATAAGGGTATATTAAGAGACCCTGTTCAAATTGCTCTAATTCTCAGAAACTATGCATATATCGACACCACCATTCAGGACTTTTTTAAATTCCATTAAATTTGAAACAATTTACTTCTCTAATAGGGATGACGACAGGGTGAAGAAATCGAAATTCTAATTAGTCCGTCAGTCAGGTAATAAAAAAATATTAGACATGTATTTTTTGTTTTATCAAATTAACAAAGAATGACTAAGTTAAAACGCATTAAAGTTGGAGAGTGGGGGCTAACTACGTCACCGTTAGGTATAAATCGTACCTAACCGAAACGTCACGCGACATTTCAAGTCAATATATCTCCGTTTAGGTTTGATTACGTGAAAAAAGAAAAAATACGTGTCCAATATACTTTTCAATAATCTTTCTGATAGATTAAGAAAAAAAAAGTTGTCGCCATCCCTATTCTCAGAAACTACGCGTGTTTCGACAACACCATTTAAGCCATTTTAAAAGTAGAGTTCTTCGGGAAAATTTATAATTTTCGACGGGTCATAATATCACGATTGATTCTTGGGGGAGGCCTATGTCCAGCAGTGGACGTCTTTCGGCTGAGGTGATGATGATGATGATGATACTTATACGGTTTGGCTTAAATTGTTGCAAATTTAATGGAATTAAAAAAACTTTTTAATGGTGTTGTCGAAATATGAATAGTTTCTGAGAATTATGGCAATAATAAGTGAACAAGGTCCCTTAATTGTAGGTGGGGGGGGGGGACGACGACCTCAATTATAAAGAACAATTCGCGCGCGCGGCAACATTGCTTTTTATAAAGTCGAGGGTCTCCGGTAGACGAATCACAAAACATTTCGCGGTCCGCGATTGTTGCACACGAGCATCCCTTCAGGGTTGCACTAAATGGGCATAACCCGTGAATCTCTTGATTGATCTAAACACACCGTTAAAAAAACAAATATACGCGTCGAATTGAGAACCTCCTCCGTTTTTTCGCCGGTTGAAAAATACAACTTTGTTTATAGAAGATCACTTGAGCACCGCGTGGGCTCATGTAAGTGTCTTATTAAATGCATATTACGTTATTGGCGAAAGTTATTACAGTCCTCAACAGGTTTGGCGATCGCCGGCGGGTCAAGGCCGGCGCAGCACAAAAAGTGGTCTGGCGCCCGAAGCACATTCTTAACCAGACAGGACTAGGGTTGCCATCTCCGAAAATGAAAAAGCCGGACTCTGCCCAGAAAAAAGACGGACATTTTACCCTAAAAGCCTGACATCACCACAACGTCCAAAACTAAAAGCCAAACGCGACTTTATAAAGACGGACATACCTTTTTTTAAATGTTTAACCCCATTTTTTACCGTTCCCGTGGAAATTTCGGAAAATCCTCTCCTAGAGTTCTCTTACACTCCTCAAGGAACCTACAATTGCCAAATTTCAGCTACCCTCGACCAGTACTGACATGACTGACAGTAGTGATGATGATGATGATGATTGCTTCGCTTGAGGCGCTACCAAAGGCCAAACAAAAGCCGGACAGGCCGGACATATGAATATTTGGCCGGACACAACTATAAAAGGCCAAACATGTCATGCTAAATACAAACAGATGGCAACCCTAGACAGGAATAATAAATTGTCTCCGTCCATATCATTAATAACGATTTTATGCGGATTCTATTCAAAAACACGTTAATTTCCGACGTTATGTTTGCTCGCGCACAGGTGTTGTTTACAACAAAGCTGAGACTTTTAGAGCCAATATCGCTATCATTTTTACTATTTGATGTTAAAAAGCATAACGTACCTCATTAGGTACGTTACTCATTAGTAGCGCGCGTGGCAGCATCACTACAAAAAGTCGCCGCTAGTAGATTATTCTAATTAACTCTCATGGTATTTATTCTAAAATACACTTTTCCGTAATTTCGGACTTGATTGTCACTGTAGAGTTTAAATTAGGGTTTGAGTTTTAAGCATTACTGTGTACCTACTACTTAATAATATACATATAAAAAAAAACCTTCTTCAATGGTCTCGAAAATGAATCACATCTGTCGGTATCTATTACTACTACTACTACAATCTATTTGCGTCCCACTGCTGGGCACAGAGGACTTAACCCTCTCATCATGAGAGGAGTTGGGCTATAGTCCCCACGTGGGCCCCAGTGCGGATTGGGAACTTCACACACATCTTTGAATTACTTCGCAGATGCGTGCAGGTTTCGTCACGATGATTTCCTTCACCGAAAAGCTCAGTGGTAAATTCAAATTGAATTTCGCACATAAGTAAACTTAGAGGTGCGAGCCGGAATCGAACCCTCTGCATGAGAGGCGGTAGGTCGAACCACTAGGCCACCACGGCTTGTAAGTCGGTATCAAGTCTCAAGACATGGAATGATTTGACCGTTGCCTATGTGATTCGTTATCGAGACCATTTAAGGAGTTTATTTTCATTATATAAACTTTTTTTTCGCTATTAATTGTCCAAATCTTTCAAACTACTGATTTTGATAATTATGGTATATCTAGTTATGGTAGAACATTCAAAAGCTATTTACAACGAATATATAATATACAGTTAAGGTTGCTAAAAACATTAGATCCACTAAAATTTTTATATAAGTATAAAGACAATTAAGTATAATAAGCTATTCCAACATTGTAATATATTAAATGTATATGATAAGGCTAAACTGGCTGTGATACAAGAATATAGCAAAGACCTGGATAAAATAAGTAGGTATAAGAGCTCAAATAATTTACGAATACTAAAATATTATTATATTATATATATAATAAAATATTATTATATTATATTAGAAAATAAAGATAACTTCTTGGTACCTCGCGCAATTAATTACTATGGCCAAAGAGTTTGGTCCAATCACTTACCTCATGTCCTGAATAGTTTTTCCAGTGACGTAGTAGATGCCATAATTGATAAACCCCATAGAATTAAATATATCATTAAGAAAGATCTAGGTAAAATAAATAAAGTAAATATTAATACAATAGTAACATACTATAAGATACTTACTAACGAACTAACTAGACAACGCTTAGCTAATAATCTCAGATATTAGAGATTTTACTAAGTTAGCATTGTGATATTTAATGTCTTATCTGAAATAAACAGTTGATTTTTTTTTTTTTTTAATGAAATTTGTATACTACCAAAATTAAATTAAATCATTAAGAAAAAGAAAGATCAATATTCTGATCAATAGTTTTGCAGACATAGATCATACAAAACATACACCTGAAATCCATGCTAATATTATAAATGCAAAAGTAACTCTGTCTTTCTGTCTATTACCTCTAAACCTTCAGGATAAAAAGTAGCCTATGCCTATGCTCCTCCCCGGGAGACAAACTATCTCCAGACCAAATTCATCCAAATTGGTCCCGTGGTTTTTACGTATGGACACGAAAAAATGCTAGGTCAGCGGACTTTACCGGATCTAATTAAGGCGCTGACAAGACCTAAATTGAGTTTATTTAAACAGTAATTAAACGAAAACTATTTAATTTTGTAACGCCAGTAAAATATATGTTAATATTCACTATATACTTAAAAAACTTGCTATTTCGTAAAAAGGATTTCATGAAATCGGTTCGATGAAAAAAAACGTAAAATTACGTCTTTTTTAAGTTTATAAGTTTATTTTTTAACGCAGGTTTCTATAATTAAATACACTATTCCGTCATACTAATACCAAAAAAATTGCTAATTTATATTGATCATGTAAGGGAATCATGCGTGGTTTTTTTTATCTTAATTTTTCTGATTTTCTACGTATATCGCCCATATGCCGCGGTCGTGCTTTTTGCTCCCTCCAATGCAAACAGACATTGTCCGCTCAGACAGTTGCCTGTCTCGATTGCTCAAGGTCATTAACTATTGTCAGCGTCTTAAATACTTACACTGTAGGTATTCAAACCCGTAATTGACCTGTTTATTCATAGAATTTAATCGAATGTTGACGACGTGTTGAGACGCGTCGTAGATACCTAATTAATGTGTTTACTTATAGGTTAAGTACCTTTACCTTTTTATTATTATTATTATAAGCAAGCATTTGACCACGATCTCACCTGATGGTAAGTGAAGATGCGGTCGAGGGTGATACATGCTTACTTAGATAGTACCTGTTCACTCTCGACTTGAAAAGATCCAAGTTGTAACTATCGGGGAAGAGATTGGCCGGCGGCCGGTAGAGATTCCACTCCTTAGCTGTTCGCATGATGAAGCATGAATCGAAGCGCTTCGTGCGCGCTGGAGGACCTTACCTACTTTAGAACTTTTTCGCAGTTCGGTTAGTGGTTAGCAGATTATGATGCATGCAATAAGTAAGTAAGTAAGTAAGTAAGTAACACTTTATTGTACAGAAAAAAAAAACACAAATACAATTATCAATACAGAGAAGAGACACATGTACAAAGGCGAGCTTATCCCTACAAGGAATTTCTTCCAGCTAACCTTTGAGTAGTGGAGAGGACACATGTTCACGAGTAGACAAATAAGTATGTACAGAAAAATAAAGGAGAATCTAAATATACTTATTATAAGTCTATGTCTGTAAAGAGGTTGGAGATGGAAAATTATTGTTCTTGCCTAAATAGTTGGAAGTTTTGTAAATAGTAAAAAAACGATTATTTGAAAAGACCGATATTGGCCGATATGGTTTGATTACGCAGATAGCTAGTTTTACTTTAACTTTATTTTAGACTAGCTTCTGCCCGCGACTTAGTTTGACACTCGGTAAAAGGTACATAGCACCACCATCACTAGATGGCATATGATTATAATTATTAAAAAAACAGGCAAGTGCGAGTCGGACACGTGCACGAAGGATTCCGTACTATCCATACTAATATTATAAATGCGAAAGTAACTCTGTCTGTCTGTCTGCCTGTCTGTTACCTCTTCACGCTTCAACCGCTGGACCGATTAGATATTTATTTTAATCTGTTTTTTATTATTTGTTGTTATGTATAGCTGCAACAGAAATAAATAATCTGTGAAATATTCAAGTGTCTAACTATCACGGTTCATGAGATTCAGTCTGGTAACAGACGAAAACGGTTGAATAGAATAGAATAAAATTATGAATTGAATAAAACGTTGAATATTATTTCTATTCTGTTTTTTAATATTTGTTGTTATAGTGGCAACAGAAATACATCATCAAAGACGGACAGACGGACAGCGGAGTCTTAGTAATAGGGTCCCGTGTACCCTTTAGGTACGGGACCCTAAAAAACCATGTACTTATAACGCATTAAACGATTGGTTAAAAGTGAAGCTTCACCCACGAATTGAGGGCAGAGCCTTCCTACCCTTGACCTGCGCGTGCGCACTGCGCAGCTCCCGAATGTTAAGAAAGATGTGCCGCCAAGCCAAGGTGGAGCGCGCGACGCGGCGGCCCTGAAATAAATGCCAGCCAAAAATCAAGTGATCTCAACAAGCAATGACTTGTATCTTTGTAACTTTCATGGTAATCGATTTTAAACTCCCAATTAATATGCCCCTACGTCAACAAAGTAATCAATCAATTAAAACGTCACTATGGAATCACCCTAACTACTACTACTAACAGCCTATTTGCGTCCCACTTCTGGGCACAGTAGGCCTCCTCTCATCACGAGATGGTTTGAGCTATAGTCCCCACGCAGGCACAGTACCGATTGGGGACTTTACACACACCCCTTTGAATTACTTCGCAGATGCGTGCAGGTTTCCTCGTGATGTTTTCCTTCACCGAAAAGCTCAGTGGTAAATTCAAATTGAATTTCGCACATAAGTAAGCATGGAGGTGCGAGCCGGAATCGAACCCGCGACCCTCTGTATGAGATGCCACCACGGCTTTTGGAGTCACTCATTCCTTGAAAATATCCATTCATCAGCATTAAGAGGGTTTATCCCGAAAGTTGGCAACTTCAAATTCAAATACAATCATTTATTCAGCAAATTGGCCACATAGGAGCACTTTTACACGTCAGAAAAAGAATTTACCAGCGCTTCCTAGACCCATTGCTTGAGAAGAAGCGCCGCAGCAAACTCAAGGCAGAAACGCTTTTTTCAAAATGTACAAAATTTACATTACATGTATACAACGTTGCATATAGCCGTCAAATGTTTCCCTGTTTTTATTAATTTCTCAATATTACTGAATTAAAGAAGAAGTTATCATTCTATGGTTGAATGACGAGTCTCGTTTTATATTTGTTGGTTAGGCATTCAAATAATAAGATTACATTAAAATGCATGGAAAATGCGATGGCAAGTTTTCAAAAGATAGTACCTCCATAATCCTAAAAAAAATCGTGTTCCTATGATAATTGTTGCAATCCATACTTGATGTTTTATTCAACCATAGAGTGATAATTCATGTTTTCGTTCAGTCATATTCAGAAATTAATGAAAGCAGCGAAATATTTGACAGCTATTTGCGACGTTGCTAACTTTCTACTACATACAGACAATTTTTCTAAAAAAACGTTATTTAGAAAAATTGTCCTTGAATTGATAATTTATTTTAATTTTCAAATTTCAAACGCGATTTCTTCTACAATCTTATTATTAGTATATACCTAATATAATAAATAGATTTGTATAAAAATCGAAGTTATTCAAAGATCGTGTTATACCTATAGGTACTTATATAAATATATAAGTACCTATACTAAATAGTAAAAAAGTTTTGAAACGTCAACCATTTCGTTCGCAGAACAAAATGGAGATACTATTTCGTTTGCTCTGATGTCTACACTAGTCTGCATTTCAACCGTGTAGTGAAAAAAGTTTGCAAATGGCAGCCCTGACTTTTGGTGAATGCATAATACAACAAAATTGAGAAGGTATCGCAGTGGCTCATCAATTAAAGTCCGTGACAGTATATGCACATGTACAGCATTAGTATACCTACATGGTATATTGGTCACGGCCAAATAGTGTCGTTTCGTTGCGTAACGAGATGACATTAGTTCCGCATTGCTCCTGTATCACTGCCGGGTTCAAACACCGACATTGAGCGTTTCGACAAAAACATGTATGGATTCGTCATTTGTTTTGACGTGATCTAACAGTTGAAGGTCAATGCCGACAAATGTGTAAATAATAACTGCTGACTACCCCAAGTTATAAAGATCTGGTTTCTAGTTTATCTTTGGATTCCATTTCTAAGAGTAAACAAGCCTGCGGAAATACAGGGTAAACAATGTTTTACGTCTTTGTTTGTGTACCTAAGGAAAAATTATCGTGTTTAGGGGTAAACAGAGTAATTATTGTGTTAACCACCTAATTAAGTTCTGAAAACACGATTGTTTACCAGCAATAAATCGTTAGATACCTATGTAAATAGTTTTGTAAAGTAAATATAAATCGGGTACCTTATTATTTTGTTATCGGTTTTGTCTGTCACCTCTTGACACTCACACCGCTGGACCGATTTAGATAATTTGGTATGGAGATAGGTCGAGTTCTGCGGGGACGGGCTAGTTTTTGTCCCGGAAATAATCCCTTAAGTGGGTGAAAAGAAACATCTGCCGATGAGACTTTACTTTTGACTTCCGCGCATCGAAGGTCACCGCTCAAGTTACGTGCCGATGCCTGTAGATTTGTTTTGTTCTTAATACAAAACTTTAAATTATTCTAATTAAATCTAAAAGACTATTTTACAAAAACAAACATCGGTTAACTAGTATTGCAAGATCAATTGTCATTTCGCACAAGAAAAATAATCATCAGACACATATCGCACTTCTTTCCTCTTTTGTAAAGGATAACAATGCTGACAATGGTAGTATAAGCGGGCATTGTTCTGCCATTGACGAGCTACATCATCAATGCATATATCAATGCATATAGGTAGGTGGTACCTAAAGTGAATGTAGTGTGTCGCATCTACCCTTGAACTTTCTGATAAACACATGACGCACCGGTCTCTATTCAATGAACGGGGTTTACCGACTAAAGGCGTTGAGTCTGTATCTTTGTATTGCGTTCATAGAATATCGGACTGCGTCTGGCGTCACAGGATTTACAAATAACAATCGATTTGCGACAATACTATGCTAACATTTTATTACTGTCCGAACAATATTGAATGCATTTTTACCCGACTACGCTAGAAGGAGGGTTATGTATGTATGTATGTATGTATGTATGTATGTATATTTCTTTGGCACGCTCTATAGTCTAAATGACTTGATGGATTTTTTCATGCGAGGTGTCGTTAGATTCGTCTTAATTGTGAGAGTGACACTGGGTATATCAAAATTGCTAAAAACAAAATGGCTGACTTTTGGAGGCATTTCAAACGTTTCTAAAATTTTTTTTTTTCAAAGCCGAGTCGAATCGAATGGTGTAGGGGAGAGGGGGGCAGCCTGGTACACTTTTTACACTCCTTGACGTATTTCAAAATATTACCCATAAAAACCAGTTTTAAGCCTCTACACAACAACGTATGTTATTAACCTATGTAATTAATGCATTTGCACATGTTCAAAGCTAAAGACAAAGGTACAATTCAGAATGTTGCAACTCAAGGAATAATGTTCAATACTGCCCCAAGCGTGGGTAGCTTTGAATTTACTTGGGGCAGATTTGAAATCTGGATTGTAAGGCAACAATATCGAGATATACGTGTTTTTTTTTACCTGTACTTAGTACAGTTAGTCACTAGAAATGGTCGTATTAACATTTTACTCGTATAATTTGCAGTTATAACTATGAGGGGGTAGTTTTGTACAGAAATGTTTTTTGTAGTGTTCAAAGGTGCCTCAGGAGGGTACCTTTGTAAATTATTGAAATTCTATTAAAGCTGCCCCCTTGAGACAGTTTTGCACACACTATTGTTCAAAACTACCCCAACAATGTTACAGGGGATAGTGATTCAGTATTTATTATGTTTTAGTTGTAGTTAAATAAAAATATATAAAATGTTCTAATTAGAATTTTTATTTTATCATATAAAACGAGAGAAAAACAGACAATAGAATCGACTACCCATTGAAAATCTTCTGGAATCATACGACTTTACAAAAATTATAATATTGTAGATAAAGAATTCTAATAAATATTATACCAAACAAGACTAAACGTAATAAGTATGAAACTATACTCGTTCAAGCAAATCTTGTCAGTACAAAAGGCGGCAGAAAGGTGTAGGCGCGAAGGGATATCCTCCCAAAGGAATTTCGCGCCCTTTTCTACTGACGTGATTTGCTCGACCAATTAATTCAGGTAAATGCGTTATGAGCGTTTACTAAAATAACTAAGATAATATTATTTTGAGTTTACGTACCTACATGTCAGTTTATATCGGGGCAGATATGAACATTTCTTATGACCGGGGTAGTTTTGAACAGATTGCTAATCAAAACTGCCTCTTAATTTTTTTTCAAAATTACCCCAACACCTATTTAAAAAAATAAACATAGATATCTTCCAAAACAATTGCAAATTCTGATTGTTTATTCTTCGTCACTAAAGCTAATTCATTGTACTATCGAATAAATTAGGTTTCACTTACCGCTTCCTTCAAATACAGCCTGAAAATCCTTAGACACGGGGAGCAAAACCGCTAACAGTTGACATCGAAATCAAAATATGCTACTGGTTCGTTCATGTTCTGTCAAACGTCAAATCTGTCAAGTGACAGTTGTGTGGGTCAGTGTTGCGAGCCCAAAAAATGGATTTGGACCATAATCGCACTAAAAATACGTCTTTGAACGCATTTGTTCTAAGCTGCCTGCAGTGATAGCTGCCCCCCTCTCCCCTACGTATCAAAATAAAGGGTTTAACGCATTCACTGCCCCTTCTTTTTACGAACTTTCGCCAGGTGCCACATCTGTCATTAAGGGAACATTGCAACGCACATGTGCGTTCGAGGCACTGCGGGAAAGTCAGCAAAACGCATACCTATATGCGTTGGTGGCAGTGAATGCCTTAATGAACGGATTACAAAAATATGTAATGTGACATCAAAAGTTTGTTTGCAGTCGGGTATAGGTATAATATTTTCAAAAATCGAGTTATTAACGTCTTAAGTACCTACTCAATTGCAATGAGTGAGTTATTACTGCGCTACTTAGTTACTGTATTAACTTGTGAGACAAAATGAAGGTAAATAAATTAGGTACTAATAAAAACTAAGTGATTAGGTCCGGTCCTCATAATAGATATGTGGGAACAATCGTTTCAGATATTTTCACCCGACTAGGTAGGTAGGTAAGTATATAAAGCTCGGTCGGCCAGGTACTGAAATTATATAACTTTCGGGTAGATAATTGTATTTGAATGAACTGTCATAGTAACTGTCTATTACCTACGAGTAGGTACTTATGTTACTTTCAAACTTTTACTGATATTCTAATTTTGAAAATTACCCACCACAATATAAATACCTTTGTATTATGACATAAAAACAATCTTTTCAATACTCGATTCAATGTAGTATGGTATTAATAGTTTTATTGAAATTAAATGTACATCGTATCCATTTTTATTTTATTTTATTTTAATAAGGTACAATATAAACTTATAGGCTTCATAGTAAACTTATTATGATTAAACTATTATATAGCTCATATCACAATTATAATTGTACACAACATTTACAATGATGATTCAATAACTACTTACATAATCTTTAGGTGACATTTCCAAGTGGTGCGTATTTTTTAACTAAACAATGTCTAAATACGGGTAAGGATGAGTTCAATATATCTAATTCCAAAGCAATATTATCATATAAATGACACATTCTGGCAATAGGGGCATTGTTCGAGACATTATTGTTGCGAACGATACCTATACATATATAAGGTAGGTATGTATGTTATGTATAAATTCAACTGTCGTGAAAAAGATCAATTCTTCTTTTGTAGTAAATTATTTGTTAGTGTTCAGGGTAGGTATGTATCATACCAGTACAGAACAGCTAGTCATCTAGACACGCGGCAGCTGGTCCAGCCAAAGTTCAAAGAAAAAGTAAACGTTGACGAAGCGCCGTGTAAAATTACACTAACAATATCGAGCTACTTTCGACCCCTTCACAACTCGACACCTTTTCCATCCTACATTCATAAAATTTGGCACATATATTAAAATCACTTAAGTAGTATATCTAAAATTCAAAATTTCATAAATTTAACTCAGTTACTGAATCATCAACGTTTAAAAACCGTCATTTTTACGAATGACTTATACATGAAAAAATTACCCACTTCCAGATGACCAAGAAACTTGATATTTGGCATAAAGGTTGACTATTACGCATATACCAAGTAAAACATCTAAAAAGTTAAAATGTCTAATAATTGTTATAATTTTTTTAAACAAAAAATAAAGATACTGCACGGTCCAGTTTCACCGAAACGGCCCATGTAGATTTGGTAGGTACCTATGTGTTCGTAGTTGGTCGGAGAATACGGATAATAATTTCTGTAAGTACAAAAAGTATTGATAATATCTTATCAAAAACATAAAAGTGAAATAAGAGCTCATTATCTGAGTTCAATATTTCGTCGTTGATGATTTCACCAAATAAAAGCATTAAGATCTATGTAAGTATGGGTGCCAAGTTCTGTGGGTCACTTAGGATGTATTTCAAGATCAAGATATGACTTGGCTAGTTTTCACAAACAAACCAAATTTTATAAACGTAACATAGGTATTGTACGAGTATTCGTAGGTATATCTATCAACCTAACGTTATAAATCAGTTGAAACAAGAAAAGTCGAGTAGAAAATATAAAATAGCCTGTACTTGCGTGAAAACTAGCCAAATCAAATCTCGAGCTCGAAATACCTCCCAAGTGACCCGCAGAATTTGGCACCCATGTATAGTTTTCAAATCTTTTATTGGTGAAATCATCAACGGCGCACAATATTGAACTTGGCTCTTATTTCACATTTACGTTTTGATGGGGTATATAATCTACTACTACTACTACAGCCTATTTGCGTCCCACTGCTGGGCACAGGCCTCCTCTTCATCACGAGAGGGTTTGGGCTATAGTCCCCACGCGGGCCCAGTGCGGATTGGGGACTTCACACACCTCTTTGAATTACTTCGCAGATGCGTGCAGGTTTCCTCACGATGTTTTCCTTCACCGAAAAGCTCAGTGGTAAATTCAAATTGAATTTCGCACATAAGTAAACTTAGAGGTGCGAGCCGGAATCGAACCCCCGACCCTCTGCATGAGAGGCGGTAGGTCGAACCACTAGGCCACCACGGCTTCCGGGGTATATAATATTTAAAATCAATTCTATAAAAATAGTTAAGTACTTATAGAACATTGTTTCAAACGCCCACTGTAACCGGATCGTTAAATCAACAGGAATTTTCCTAAAAGGAAAGTGATCTTATGCTTCTTATTATTCAAAATATTAGAAGTAATAGTACATTATTGCAGAGGCCGCCAAGTAGCGCATTGCCGGACGAGTCAGTTAGAAGGCTGAGCGAAGCGAAGCCTTCTATTAGTACGAGTCCGGCAATCGCAATTGCGGCTGAGGTATATATAATGCTTTTCTCAAACAGCGAGGAAATACGTAAGGTCAGTCGGGGCAAGTGCGCCAGGATGGGGTAAGTGCGCCTAACATAAATATATCGAAACCTATAAATATTACTCAACTAGTAGTTGGCTGTTTACAAGGCATAGGGGCGAAATAAATTTAGGCGCACTTACCCCACATCAGTATTTACTACTTCCATGATTGTGGAGGATTTGGCCATGGAAGCCGTACTTATTACCTCTATGGATTTGTCAGTTTCGGGGCAAGTGCGCCAGGATGGGGTAAGTGCGCCTAACATAAATATATCGAAACCTATAAATATTACTCAACTAGTAGTTGGCTGTTTACAAGGCATAGGGGCGAAATAAATTTAGGCGCACTTACCCCACATCAGTATTACTACTTCCATGATCGTGGATGATTTGGCCATGGAAGTTGTACTTATTAAGTACCTCCATGGATTTGTCAGTTTCTAGAGGTGTCTCAAATAGCAAGCGAATTAGAAAAACACACACGACAATAATGTTTTTGCTGGCCAAGGCCAGCAATGGACAACCTCGCGTCTTCTTTTTTTGAAAGTAACACGAACATTTCCGAGCATGTTTGAGAAAAGATGTTTTAAAGGCTACAGAATATATATAATTATTATGTATAGGTACATACACATATTGTTATTTTAATACCTAAGTACCTATAGGATAGCATATTAGTATCAGATATCTGCGTCAATGCATTTTTGATGCCATTGTCCCTTTGCGTTGGTAAATAAAAGCGCCACAGCGTTGAATTGTTGATGTTTGACGTAATTTCTTTTGATCCATGTAAGTATATCACACATCAACACGTGTTTTTCATTGCTATTTCCACGAAATAATAAAAAGGAATTCGACTCCCCATTACGTTATCGTTATTTGGCAATTCGGTATCTAAATTGTATCTCAATTATCATAATGTTGCTACTAGGTGGATGATGTGACGCACGTGTTCTTCGTTCAAACTGTGTAAAGGTAACGTTGTACCACAAACCACACGCCAACCAGTCGGGCGCATATTTTGTGTTGAAAATTAATAGTACAATTCCCACGTACTATATTTTGCCGTCATGTGGTTACGTGTGAATTGTACTATTAATTTTCAATACAAAATATGCGTCCGACCACGTGTTGTGGATGTGGTGTGGTTGTGGTTGGCGTGTGGTTGTGGTACGTGTGAAACAAGCCTAAATAATTAAAATGGATAAACGGAGACGTTTCTAGCGATCACAAGAGCGGCCCTGAACTCCCGGCCTCGATGTCAACTAGGTATCAGAAACAATTGCCCGTCGCTTCCTCTGCCGGGACCATGAACAATTTGTGCCTTGAAATAGATTTCACTGACATGGCCACTCATCTAGCTCTATAAATCACGTGACTGGACAATGTTGCATTGGTTAATAACAAATCATTTCTACTGCGCAGCAGATGGTCTATCAGGCAACATTGTTACACTGTTAGATAACATAATGGTTCGGTCTTAGCCGAATGCGACAGAAGGAGGTTTATAGACGCATGCAGATAGTTCGAGTCCCGGGAAAGAGCATAGACTACGTTTTATTCCCGCGGGATCGCGACAACCCGAATTCCACGCGGGCGGAGTCGCGGCTAGAAGCTAGTCATTATACTGACTAAAAGCGTAAGTATAATTCTTACGGCATTATCTTAATATTACCTAATTAAGTTATGACAACCAATAGAGAAGTTGCTAGTCGGAAATGAAGTCAGAAAGAGATTAACTCCATTATCTACAAATCAATACTAAAGAACCTAACACTATTATTATAAGTTTGTACTAAAATTCATTATTTTCAGTACCTACGTAATCGTACCTCAAGTTTTGCACTTATATTATATTACTTACTATATGCAGCAAAATCAAAGGTTCAATAACCCGACTGTAACACGATTTGTGGTCACTTTTAAACTATTCAACAGATTAAGGAGAATTTCCCCGGAGTGTTATAAATAATGTAAACGTCAGCTAATAGTAATCATTCTTTTCCTTTCATGAGCGAGTGAATCAGAGTCGAAATACCTTTTGACAGCGAAATATGAGTTATTTTGAGTCATACTGTATAATGGCTAATTTGTCGCTACATGAACTCGTAGTTATGTATTTGTAGTAGGTACAAATACATAATACTTCTTTTTATGTTGACCAGCAGACACTTGCACTCCAAGAGTCGACTCAACCGTTCTTGAAACTCCGTCCATTATAAAGTACAATTAGTAGTACTATCATAAAACTCTTGTCTATATTTAAATTTCCGTAATATATTTGTTTCTACAGCACACAATTTTCCGTGAGAAGTAAATTAGTAGGTAGTTTATTGTAAAACTAGTTTTACAATTATGATGTAATTTTTTATCTCCACTACAACTTAATGTATATGGTATAGAAAAGGTACAAAATTATTCATGCGATTAAATTAGTTATCAATGTTTAATCTTTCGACCTACAGGTCGGTCTACATTAAAATTATAATATTATCTTGGTGTATTTGCAAGAAAATGTTTACGTTGCTGCTTTTACATGTTAAGTACATTTCTGTTATGTAATTGTTATTCCAATGCCAGTTATTTGTTTTCAGATAGTAAGTTCATTGCAATATGTCATCCTGAACTCTAAGGAAAAGCGGTTTAGAGTAGAGAAATGGACTCACATATAGGGACTATAATTCTATTCGAAACATACCATTTAGGGGTAGGTATAATGGTACCCGGCACCACAAACAGCCTATTTTACGGTCCACTGCTTCCTCACATCACGAGAGGGTTTGGGCTATAGTCCCCACGCGGGCCCAGTGCGGATTGGGGACATTATACAAATGTTGTGGAGCTGAGTGGTTACCCAAGTAACACATTAGCGACATATAGAGCTTATTTTATAGCCTTAAGGGCTACAAGGGTGCTACAACAGCCACCTTTAACTGTTACAGCGATACAAAAGGCTTAATAGAGTCTACTACCACTAAAGAGCGTAAAAAGGGTCTATAAGAGAGTTATAATAAGCTTAAACTCGTATAACAGCGACTACTCACTCTTGTGCAGGTTACGCAGTTAGTGCTATCGCTTTTAGCATGATATAACTCTTTAAGTTCTATAAAGTATATAATTTCGTGCTTTAACCCTAACAGTGCTATAGTGGTGTCTCTTAACGCCTTCAGGTCTATAACAGCGATAGAAGAGCGTCTGTTATCGCTATTATACAGCTGAAGCCTGCTGCCTTACAGGCTATAGTGATTATTACCACCCTAAGCTCTATAGAAGAGCTTTAGTTGTAGAAGAGTGCTAGCGAACTCTTTTGAAGTTAAAAATACTTCTATAGCGCTTAAAGTGATATAAAACTCAATTATATCACTTTCGGTGCTACAAGAGAGATTTCTGGAACTGTTGTAGAGCCATGAGTGAGTTATAGCGCCTTTGTGCAGGTATAGGAGTTAAAAGCCACTCATTTGGCATCCCATACAGGTCCGCCATTTCTATTGAAGTAATAAATAAATAAAATAATCTACATTACACACAAAACATTATAAATTACCTATAGAATTGTTAAATGTTTAAGTATATAGCATAGACACGGAATGCCAATTTTCTTTTATAAAGAAAATGAATCATTAAACTTATTTTTATCGGATATTTACATATTTGTAACAATGCTCTACATCAATACATTTGTTATGATTCTGCAAAAAGCCACTAAAATGAAAGCCCTTTCAGAATTTGATAATAATATGTATAGTATTTCACAGTAAACTTACCTGCGCAATAGATTTCCTGTGGAATCACAAGCTCACTCACGAAATGTAAAGTACCTTAATTTAACTTCAGATTCAGCCATTAAGTTATCACAAGACACTTTACAAATGCAACAAAACTATAAGCTGTCAAACTAAAATATTCTTCGATATAACCTTATGTATATATCGCCACTTTAAGAGTTTAAGCCGTTCATTTTGGAGTATTGTATCGCTTTCAGAGCTAGTAATCACTGTTGTAGCGCCGTTGTAGAGCTTTAAGTGTTAGTAGTAGCTATTGTAGCGCCACTCTAGCACTAAGAGCGATAGTACCGCAACTCTGCCACTTTAAGCTTTAATTATGGAGTATTGTATCGCTTTAAGTGTTAGTGGTTGCTATTGTAGCGCCGTTGTAACACTTTAAGAGTTAGTGACCGCTTTTGTAGCGCCATTGTAGCGCTTGATAGTGGCCACTAACACTGTTATAGCGCTATTATAGCACTTCTCGGCTTATAGCGCCGATATACCACCTATTCTAGCGCTCTTCTAACACTGTTAGAGTTAGTGACCGCCATAATACCACCCTTATAGCACTGAAAATTAACTCTTAGTGTTACTTGGGTATGGTTGATGGTGGTAGCTTCCATCCACCTCGGGCCTAAATGACGTGCCCTGATATCATCGGTCCATCATGCTAGTGGCCTGCCTACGCTTGTTAGCCCCGTACGCGGTCTCCACTCTAGAACGCTTTTGCTTCATCGTCCATCTTCTCGGCGGCAGAGGTGGTCAACCCAAGCCCACTTGAGACCTGTGAGTATTAATTAAACACTGACTTTCTCGATAAATAGGGAGAAATATTATTAAGTGAAATGGACGTTTCATATTGATAGTCTTATAAATCGATGAGCGCCGGCTTCGCCCACGAAAAATATTGACTCAATAGTAGCGTTACGTAGCATTGTACTACACCGGCTTTACAGACAACCAATTTTTTAACAAACATTTCGAATAGAGGACTATATACAGCCTCTCAATAACAATTCCGCAGTGATCTTAAGAGCGAAAGAAAAATACCTTACAGAAGAGAAAAAGAAGAAAGTATTTTAAAAATACTATGCAATCAAATTTAGTTTAATGTATTTCAGGTTAGGTAAATCAGTTTTTATAATGTAATATTTCTAAGAAAATTATGACTAGGTATTTATCATTGATCATTATTATGGTTTTCAAAAGAATTCCCTTAAAACACCGATAAAACCCTTGTTGAGAGTTTTACGATTTTGTAACTGAATAGAGTCATTAGCCAAACGGTGAGAATATCTATTTACTACTAAGGCTTCAATAGTTTATTATTAGTATATGTTTAAAGAATTCCTATAGAGTATATTATAGATTTGAAGGAAAACAAGTTACTATACTCATTTACTATTAGAAGTAATTTTCCAGTTCCAATGCCAGCATTAACGAGGAAAACTAGATATGGAAATGTTTCTAATACATCCTTGTAAATAATCTCAAGTGTGGTTAGTGCAATGCCCTTCTCACAATCAATAATTGGCATAACATTATGATCGCTCCTTATCGGTAATTTTCCAAAGATATTCATGCCCTGACGTCAATTTGGTTCAAATACCTAATTTATCTTACTTAAAATCAAGCCCGCAGCAGAAACAATAATCTCAAACTTTTTTCACGCTAATATCAAGTATCCAAATTTTTCTACGACTGACACAAATTATTTCTCATGATCTTTTTCTGCGATGAAATCAATCCACATTTAAAGTTAAAAGTCAGGCACCCAAGGTCGCCAAAAACACCTGTTACGCTACACATATAAGTATGTAAAGTACAGCTATGGTAGAATAAATTATGATCATATTCAGAGAAGTAACACAAAGTCTACCTTTTGTAACGAAGTCACTTGTGGGAGGACACTTGAGGATTTTTTGAAAAATAAAATAAAATACACAGGATATGTAGGTATCAAACTACAGGTTAATCAATCCAAATGGAACAGTAAGGAGAAGGAAGGAGAAGTCAGAAACTATAACAGATAGAAAGATCTCTTCTTAAGTTAAGAGCCATTATCATCATTCTTTTGCCCTTTTCCCACGTTATTTGGAGCCGATATAGCATGTTTTCTTCTTCCATTCGCAGCAGTCTTCTCTATCCTAACGTCTTTCATACACTTATCATTATTAACGCAATCCATCCACACTTTTCTAGGTCTACCTGGACATCTACATCCGTCCACATTCATACCTAATGCTCTTCTAGTAATACGACTTTCATCCCTCCTCATCACATGCCCAAACCACATCAACCTTTTACTCCTCATCTTTTCTGTTATTGGTGCTACTTTCAAACTTCTCCTTATAAATTCATTTCTAAACTTAGCCATTCTTGTACACCACATGTCGGCAATGCTGGCCATAGGATAGGTTTTTATAAATTATTTTTTAAATTGATGTTTTGATAGAGATGTTGGTTTTTTTTGTATGTCAGTTGTATTTTGGTTGTGTTGAAGTCCTCGTGAAGAACTGGTGTTTCTTTGGTTCCCTCGGGGACACCACACATCGATCTCAGCATTCGCAAGAGCCTCCTTATTAAAATTTCATACAGGTATCGAGCGAGCCCTTAAAGTAGTTTACCTTAATAATAGTTCCCATATTCCATACATTCAAAAGCTGTAGAGTGATAAACCATGAAAGAACATGGTCCTTCATATTTCCTAAAATGTAATAGAAAAAAGATACCACCTCGTTTATGATAATTAAGTACTTAACACACACCATATTTGTAGATAAGTTTTTTACTTGAATTATGATTATTGCAGCCATATTCGGCGAATTGCATCGTTACAGTAGCTACATTGGTTATTTTTATCGCTGTTTTATCTCGAGGTGACCTATCGAAAATATCGTGAAGGTGCCCGCTGGTTTTTATGCCTGATTACATGATGACACGAGATCTGGACGGCGTCATCCATAAATTTGAATAACCGCAAAGATCAATACTACGTTCCATAATATGTATCATTCAGTTACCGGATTATTTGGTGGTCTTGTATCCAAACTACAGTGAAGGTATGTTTTATGTTGAAGTGATTTAACATAGCAGTAAGTATACTCCTACTCGTAAGTATTTACTCAGCCCATATATTAATATCATTACATAGTATAAAACAAAGTCGCTTCTTGCTGTTTGTCCCTATAGATCTTTAAAACTACGCAATGGATTTTGATGCGGTTTTTTTTAATAGATAGAGTTATTCAAGAGGAAGATTATTATAGTTTAACGCTCAATTCCCGTGGGAACGCTATAACCGAATTCCACGCGGGCAGAAGCTTGTTCATTAATAAAATATTTGACAAATAGGTAGGTACATTTTAATGCTTACTATCGGTACACACGGTAACGGTATCACACTAGGAAGTGTTAGATAATGACATGTGCTAGATATTGATCAATTTATCACTTAAGGTGTTGTCCGAAACTTTTGACATACTTTAAGAGCACTTTCAATAGTTTAAGAGCATAGTCAAGGATGGTGTCGTTGTTTGCATTATTGGAATTATCGATACTATATAGGTAGTAAGTATATCTAGTAATGTGAACGTGTGTCCATACATATTTTGCACCTTATTCTATTAATACATTCCAAAAGTGTTAAATCAATGGTCAACAGTTTTTTATTGCACTCCTGTTGCACGCAAATACTTAGGTACATACCTAGTTAGACGATATAAAAATACAATTGTATCAAACATGAACCCCGTTACACAGCAATTCATAAAAAAATATTACATTAATTAATTAATTAATTACGTTAGTACCACAGGAAAGGTTAGTAGGTATTCATTTACATATTCATTTAAAAATAACGTTAAATTGAGAATTTACGTAAGAACGATTTTTAAGTTATAAGTTATAAAACACAAAATCTTAGATTTTTTGTTATATACTATTT
The DNA here is from genome assembly GCA_963971205.1 of Aethes cnicana. NCBI lineage: Eukaryota > Metazoa > Arthropoda > Insecta > Lepidoptera > Tortricidae > Aethes > Aethes cnicana. The sequence goes on along the minus strand of OZ020278.1, from coordinate 5,351,699 downwards.
TCACCTTTTTTGTAGCTAAGTACCATGTTCAATTCATATATTAAATTAACTTGACTGTAAGTACATTGTAATGAATGGTGTAAGTACAAATGATTATGCTAAGCAACGTATCTTATATTATACTTTAAACGACCTAACCGTCTATATCTTATTATCAACCGACGAAAAAAAAAGGAGGAGGTTCTCAATTCGAAGCGTATATATTTTTTTTTTATGTATGACCACGCATATCTCCGTCAGGAGGTTCTCAATTCGAAGCGTATATATATTTTTTTTATGTATGACCACGCATATCTCCGTCAATCAATTGTAAACCGATTTCGATGATTCTTTTTTTAATTGAAAGGTGTACCTCCAACTTGAACCCTTTTAATAATTTGGTTTAGTTCTGATGATGGGATCCATGACAAAACGAGGGAACTCCTCGAAATTTGTTAGCATGCGTATGATTTTGGCATCAATTTCAAAGGCTACAGTGAGACTTACGTCCCATCGTACACATGTTTGGAAACTATAGCCGAAAAATAAAATAAAATAGAACCTACTTCAAACTCCGACAGCCTGTGAAGTCGTGAACCGCCCCAAAGCTATGACTATCTTATAGTGAACTTGACACCAACTTCACAGGCTATCGGAGTTTGAAGTCGGTTCTATTTTTTTTTAATGTATACAGAACTATCTCTAAAACGGTTGTAACGATTTGAACGTGCAACAAAGTTTTATCTTGGATAACTAATTTTTAGGGTTCCGAAGTCCACAAGGAACCCTTATAATTTCGTTATGTCCGTCCGTCTGTCCGCACTATTACTCGGAGATGCTTCCTTCTAGAAAGCTGTTATTTGGCATGAATATACATATTAGTTATGCTGACAAAGTGGTACAATAAAATTTTGAAATATATATTTTTTCTTGCGTACCTCATGATGTGGCATATCGTTGAATAGGTCTTAAAAAATAGTGAAATATTAAGCTTTAAAGTGCTATTATTTGTTAGAGTCACGTGTCCCCCCCCCCCCTGTCAGCTAAATGGTGGTATTTGGATGGCTGAAAAAAAGAGTCATAGTCGACCGAGTCGACTTATGAAATGATTAAAAAACCAATGATTTTTCTCGAGCGGCAAGGGCGTCGGGGCGTCGGGCGGGCAACTACAGGCTAGCTAGATGCTAATAAGTCTTAGAAAGGTACTGTGGGCATCGTCAACTTCGGAACCCTATACTTTGCGCGTGGCCCGACACGCACTTAGCCGGTTTTTTTCTAAATCCACCCGAGCAGAGGCCGTTCGGCCAGGAACTATTGGAAAATCTTACCGCAAAGAAGTAGGTAAATATACCCTCCCAAAATTTTACACTTGACTGTATGTTATCCAATCTGTCAATTTTCGCAACGCACTAGGTTGGCTTACATAAGGAGGTTATCTATCTCCTAACCTATGAGTGTGCGAGTAGTGCGTAGTTCTTAGCACAAATTGGGATGACGCTACCAACGATTTTCACGACTAGGTACGGTATTTGGACTAAAGGATCTTTAATTTTTATCTCCATTTTATTATAAGTATAGATTAGGTTTCAGGCTAAGCGTGTGGTGTAGATGAAAAAATATTAATTATTTTATAAGTAAAGATTAAGTTTCGGGCAGGGCTACAAGCCCTGCCCGAAACTTAATCTTAAAAAACCGGTTAATTTAAAAAACCCCGAAATAGCCAAATATTTAGTATTATTTTATACTCTTTATGTGGAACTCCATAGTGTATTTAGGTTATTACTTCGTATTATTTTATAGCCTTATTAAACATGAAATAGTAAATGAAAGAACGATAAGAAAACCGGTTTATTTGTATGGGGGAAAAAACTGGTTCCAAGCCCTGGTTTCGGGCTAGGCGCGTGGTGTAAATGAAAAAAATATGAATTATGGTCTACTTTTATATTCTCAATTCATGCATGTATTTTATGTGTAAGTAACTACTTTATTTTAAGAGGGTTTGTTCCGAAAGTTGGCAGCCTCGATCATAGCTGTCAAATATTTAGCTGTTTTTATTAATTAATTTCTAAATATAGCTGAAGAAAAAAGTAACTATCGCTCTGTTATTGAATGACGCGTGTTGTCTTATGTTTGTTGGGTAGGCACTGAAATGATGAAATTAAAACTGCGAGGGAATGTTTTCAAACGATATTACTTCTATAATACCAATAATTTCGTGTTGGGATGATAAATTGTTGCAATTGAAATTTATTGCTTTATTCAATGACAGAGCGATTATTCATATTTTCATTCACTATATAACTACCTACTTGCTCGGTACGACATAATTCGATATGGTTGTATCTAGAGTATATACGTGTGTATATTCCTATAAGGGTGATGATGAGATTTATCCAATGAAAGTTTCTGACACAAGAAAATTAAAAATATATAATTATTTTCGCATGTTTGGTCAATCGTGTAGACTGTAGATACTTCCCTTAGGGCGTGCAAGGCGCTTACGCAAGTCCCTTATCGATTGGTTGCGCCTGCGTAACGTTCGCCGCTAAGAATCGGGTCGTTCACCCCGGCCATTCACGCAAAATACGTAGATTTGGAAACCGAAACCAAACAGCTGCCTTCTGACATAATTGTAAGTATCTAGATTACTATAATAATGCGTCACTCGCCGAATAACAACTCGTATCACCAGCAGCGCGGCACGCTTTTATTATAACGCACACGATAAACTTCAAACATTACGTAACAATGATAAATATTACAGCAATTTGGGTAATGTTTGTTAAGAAAGGTTTGTTATAAAATCATGATGACGTAGACTTTAATTTATCTGGCGTAACCTACGTGAGTTGACTTAGGGCCCTCGCCCACGGCGACTTTTTGTAGCGATGCTGCCGCGCTACTCATATCGCTATCCTTTTTACTCTTTGATATAAAAAAGGATAGCGATATGAGTCATCGCTACAAAAAGTCGCCGTGGGCGAAGTCCCTTAAACCGCTTTAGATGAAATTTGTAATCTATGGAGATACTGGAGTCCCGAAGAAGGATATAAGCTACTTTTTACCCTCGGAATTCCACGCAGGTGAAGTCGCGGGCAGAAGTTAGTAATTAACATAAACAAGGATTTTCCTATTTTAGATCTGCGTAAGTACTACGATTGTTCGCAAGAATTCCAACCTCTGTCGTAACCGAAGCACAGCATTAAGTTAACGCGTAACCGCGCGCTTAATGGAGATGTTTTACGCGAATTATGCAATTTTAAAGATAACGATTTCATTTTATTTCATATGCTGATACGAGTAATAATCATCTTAAACATGGTTTGGAGGTAATGAAGCCAATTCGAATTTTAAAATGCAATTTATTGGATCTATTTTGCTCTCCGTTGGCAGGGGGGTACTTTAAGTTAGGGTACTTATGATTTGGAATAGGCTGGACAGCATTTGAGAAACTCTATCAGCCTTTCTAATGCCGATCTGTGGAAAAAGGTTTTTAACCATTGCGTCTTAATTACCAGGATGTATGGAGACTGCCCTGCACTGTGGACTAGTCCTCAAACACAAGGATGCTCAGCGAGCGATGCTTGGTGTTTCAATGAGGGATCGAATCCGGAACGAAGTGATTGGACAAAGAACTAAATAACCGACATATAGTAAGACCGTAACGTGTAATTAATAGCAAACTGAAGTGGCAGTGACTGAAGACTGAAGCAGCAGCACCAGCATGGGCAATTATGCAACGGTTTTCCAAGCGGAGACGTATGCAATAATTGCTTGTGCGCAGGAGAATATAGACAGGAAAGTAAGGGAAGGAAGTGTCTGCATACTCAGTGATAGTCAAGCAGCACTGAAAGCGCTTACGTCGCCCAAAGTTGACTCTAGACTTGTGTTCAATGGTATTCAGGCCTTGAACAAATTAGGTAGGAACAATAAGGTAAACCTGGTATGGATTCCAGGGCACGAGGGCTACTCCGGGAATAAGAAAGCGGATGAGCTTGCACGGGAAGGGTCAGACAGAGACTTTACTGGACCCGAACCATATGTGGGGCTCTCGTCGGGTACCATTAAAACTGCCATAAACGACCACACCAAGGATAAACACCAGCAAGAGTGGATAGCCATGTCTGGTCTAAGGCATTCTAAACTCTTCATCGAAAGAGTTAACTCAGGCTGGACTAGGAAACTCCTAAGTCTCAGCAGAAGACGACTGCGATATATAGTTGGAGCGTTCACGGGTCACTTCGGCGTTAGAAGCCAATTAGTGAAGATGGGACTATGTACCGATATAGCTTGCAGAATGTGTGGCGAAGAGAATGAGTCAATGCGACACATCCTGTGCGAATGTGACGCACTCGCCAGGCTCAGAATGAAACTCCTAGGTAGCGGTTACCCTGAACCAGGGGATTTCAAAGCACTGCCATTGCACTCCATCATTAACCTATTGGTGAAGGTGGAGGAAGCAATGGATTAGCTGCACGGAGAGGGGTAATTACACAAAAGATCCCAATGGGTCGAAGTGTATCCGCAAGGACCCCACAGTCTCAAGATAAGATAAGATAAGTGGCAGTGATCTGGCCATCTTTGCTGGAGGCCCTCAGCAATTAACGATACCTATGAAGGACTGTTAGCCTGATAGATACGTAGATAGACAATTTTATACGAATAAGTTAGCTACTGCCCGCGACTTGTGGAATTCCGCGGGAACTATGCGTTTTTACTGGATAAAAGGTAGCCTATATGTTGACCAGTGTTATAAGCTACCCCCATACCAAATTTGTTCCAATCCGACCAGTAGTTTTCGAGTTAAATCCGGACATACATGCATACCTACATACAGTATCTTTTTCTAAAAATCGTTTTTTTGTGTTCAGTATCGTTTACATAGTCGCCTCGACTGAATCGTCTCTTTTAATTTTCCAGTTACAGACGCGGGCTTTCTACAGACTTATTACTTGTATAGATACAATTATATGCTATCTGTTTCAATGAAACAATCGAAATACTATGCCAAATTCTTGATCAGACACTCAAAGATCATATCAACACGGAAAACAAAGTGGGACTCGGGTTCGTAACGCGAGCGGTTGGAGTTACGTGGCCCAGTCCCGGGAAAGCATTACGGTTTCAACACGGCAGGGCTTCCACGTACAGATATACGATTCCCCAATACCTACCTAATGTTATGGCAATGCACGACAATGAGTTCGGTGCATCCAACACACACGACAAAGTGTACAGCCAGCAACAAGTGAGTGTACTGTACGAGAAAATATCTACACACGCTTTAATCCTCAATACAATGAGAGCGTGCATAGGCTATGAGCACTTGAACTATTTAGCAACTTTTGCTACTGTCTGTACATCAAAGTTGTAGGTACACCTAATTTGAACATTGAAAGTAGAGGATACAGGATCATACACTCAACAGCAAAGAAAACGGGTCACTTTGTTTTAAATTATTTACACACAAATTACTGAGCAAAATAATGAAATTGTTATTTACTTTGTATAGGATTTTGTAAATCCTATATTTATAGAGTGACCAGTCTTCATTGCTGTCGAGTGTATAATTATTTATTGAAAAATTGTTAATTAAAGGGTCAATTCTTTAAACGGTCGTCAAACAGACGCTCGCTCGTTAAATTTCAACTATTGAGTAGAGCAGATAAGGATTCTGTTTGGTATCACAGCACAACTCGACGGTCATACATAACAAATATATGATGAAGACTAAGTCATTACGCCCTTAATACACTCAACAGCAATGAAAATTAATCGCTTCGTATAGGATTTTCCATACAAAGTGACCCGTTTTCATTGCTGTCCAGTGTATGTTTAAAATTTTTATCTTGTTATCTAGTTGCGTTAAAAAGAGAAATTCTTTTGAAATAAGTGAATCATATTCGAATTTTGTTTGAAATGGTGCTTTTATAGGCCGTGTCCGTCCTGTGACAAAGGTCGAAATTCGTTAACTACGGTCTACGCCATATTTTAGCGTATAGTAGGTTCACATCGAAACGTTCCAAAACACAGCGGTAAATAGGCGTACAGTAGCAATACCATGAGTTTACAGTGACCGTACTCGCTAGCGACTACGTAAACGATTTGTATGAAGAATAGTACAGCGCCCCTGGCGGTCACTCGTTGAACTAAAATTCTTCATACAAGGGTGAATATCAGATTTCGTTTGAAAATTTCTCATTTCTATGGCGCATTTTTTTTTCAATATTTCGGGTATTTCGGACAACATACCCTGTAAAAGACTTAAATTCAATAAAATATATCTTATTGTGCCAAAAATAGCTCCAATACTTTTTAAGTTTTAGCAGTTTGAAAATTTGATTGCCAAAGAAATTAGGTTAGGCCCAAAGAAATTAGAAAATATGCCAATAAAATTAGAAAATGAACAAAATTTTGTCAAACATATTAGAGAAATGCGCCAAATAAAAATAGATGGAGTATAAAAGATAACCAGAAAATTAAAAATTAAAGCATTTAAATCGCAAGCGTCGATTTTTGTCAAAGTCTCTAAATTTGAGATCATATTTTTACCTGTATTAAAAATCTGTTTCACAAAATCTACGTAATCTCAGTCCTTTCTATAAAATCACCGATTTAACAGTGTTATTAAAATATCTTTTCCATCGTAGGTATAAACTCTGAACAATATTATGTATTTTAAATTTGTAGCACATTTTACAAATGTAATACGCGGTCAAAAAAAAACGTTTTTTTTACAACCATGTGTAAGTAATGAAATAACAGTATCAAGAAAACTTTCGATATTTTTGGTTATCATTTAAACCAAAAAAGCGAGTAAATATGTACATTAGCTTATTCTTATTTGCACATCATTTGTGCTACAGATCGACCTAAGACTTTCTTAAATCTAAATTCCTTTAAAAAGTTATGGGTACCCATTAAAAACATTTTTTCAGTTCTTCTTTCATGGTAACTATCTCTTGTTTGAATTGTTCATGGTTTTTGATGAACCAAAAGGATTGTTTTTAATATCTTCTAAACGTTTCTTTGCTCATTTACAACTTTTCATCTTTTGTTTGCCTTTTTTTAGTCATTTCCATTTTTGGTTTCTTTATCTCGTAACAGGAACTCTCATTGTTTAGTTTTTGTTTAATTTTAATTGCCGATTTCTTCTTCTTTCGCACCATTTAGATATTGAATCGGTTCGACTTTGTACAATATAGTTGTATCCATTTTTATGTTATTCTGTACGACAGTGTTACTTATTTAAAATGTTGAAACATTTTTTTTTTTGCATTTGTTTTATATCATGTATATAAACACAATAAATTGCAAAATTTGCTATATTTTATATAAATATCCGAATATAACATTTATTTATAATGAACAGAGACAAAGTCGTTTTATTGATGGTAGTTTAGCGTAAAAAATATTATTTTTTAGTATTATTGATAGATTTAGGAATGATAATGAATAAAACAATATACAAAAACAATGAAATCTAATAAAAGCGATATTTGTGATATATATTTAGGAAAATTGACACTAAACTTCTAATTTGTATGGCTAAATCTAATTTCTTTGGCACTAAATGCCAAAGAAATCCAAAGAAATTAGCGCCAAAGAAATGAGATTAGGGTATAAATATTTTTTTACATCCGTAAGTATTTAAAGTATAATTTCAAATTAAAACTATAGATGTAGATAATCGCAGCATACATTCACTAAAAAAGTATAAAAAAATTCAAGTAGAATTTGACCTTAAATTCAGTCACCGAAGAAATTAGGCGCTTAGCGGAAAAAAATCCGCAAACGGCGATGTATAAAATATTTTTCCGAAACACGTCAAACTATGCTCAGGTTTGCACCAGTCGGATGTTAGATGGCAATTAAAGGAAGCGGGGACGCGAGGTGGAGCTAGTCTAGGTAAAATGATAACAAAATGCGAGACTGTTCAAGTACGCCAAAGAAATGAGGTGTTTTTGGGTAGGACAAAATTGATTTTACAATAACTTTTGACCAGACAATTACAAAAAATATTCTAGTTAAGTTTTGTATAATTAAACATTTCTAAATACAGGAAACACTATTGGAGACGTCAAATTCGGAATAAAAAATAAAATTATAATTGTTAAAAAAAAATAACACAGTGGTGGACGCGCCAAAGAGCTTAGATTTTTAAAGTAAAAAATTTTTTTTTGATAACTTCTGAATTATTATTCATTGCTTTTTTTGATGGCAATGTTGCTTCCCAGTAAGATCTTTACCCAAAAAAAAGCCTGACTCTTATAGTTTAATTTTCATGAAGTTAACATGGGTGGACAAGTGCAAAACATGAAATCTGATATTCACCCACAAATCGTTTACGTAGTCGCTAGCGAGTACGGTCACTGTAAACTCATGGTAGTGCTACAGGTAATGTGTTAGAGTTTACTCAATAGTAAGCAAAAGTTCAAACGTAAGTTAACATAAGTTTATGTTCTTTACATCTTATCGTATTATTTGAATAATACAAATCGGACCATTCATGTTTACTACTCACCACTGAAAGCCCGATAAACAATTAAATAATATCGCTTCTGCAGAAGAATTTTCATTTCGCACATTTGTTTATTCATTTATATACCTATCACTGATAAGCAGCGAATGGTAAAGACGAACTGTAACTGAAATAATTTATTTAATTATTTTCTTATTTTAATAAAAACAGATAACTAGTCTTTTTCGAGATTATTTCAAAGAAAACGACTTGCGTCATATTGAATTTCTCAATTAAAGAAAATACATGGATTTGCAACCTTTGTATTAATAAATAAGTAGTAGTAGTAGGTATCATCAAGAGCAATAGACCCTGATTGGGGCCACCTAAAGGTAATCATTTGCTCCAAGACCAGCTAAACACAGAAAAAATAACTTTGGGAAACTTAAAATAAAACCACAAGGTACCTAGTGAGTCACAGTAAAAAAATTCCACTAAATTTTCATGTATGTAAAAACCTAATAAACTCATTAGATTTCCGCCTAACCTTTTGACATTAAATTTATTCCATCAGCCTAACGGCTTGGCCATGACTTCGCGCCAGCGGGCGTTTTACTGATATATTGCGCGCGACGGAGTCACGATCGCGCAATGTATCCGCAAAACGCTCGCCGCTAATTTCGTGGCCAAGCGGTTAACGTCACGACTTTGCCGTGCCGAATATTACGCATGGCACGAAGAGAGCATTCCGAAAATGTATAATTATTTAATTGTATTGAAGAGTTTAGTCTTAGTTTATTTTTCTTTTTAAGAGTTGTAAAAACTTTTCTCAGAATTTAAGTTGAGGTAAGAAGTTTGTGTTGTTTTGTTTTTAACATTACTGTTAAGTTTTGTAACGTTGTTCATATGTTAAACACACTTCGTTAATAAAGCACTGAATTAATTATTAAACTGTATTTTATTTGTTTGAATTCCAATGGGTGCGTTAATTGGACCGCTACAGAAAATTACCGAAGTCCAATTATAGCAACTAACTGGTCCAATCAAAGAAACTGTGGTTCAAACAAAGCAACCGTTGCGAAGCCGGTTTTTTATTTTTTATTAATTTATGGTTATGAAAAAAAATCTAAATTGACGCGTACATGTTCTTTTATACAAGACTTATCAAAATGACTGTTCACTATTCCTCTTATTATAATACTTCAGCTGTTATGGTCATCCAAAGTTAAGTGGTCCAATAATCGCAACCTTACCCTAAATAACTTACCTACACTCTGCACTCATTGTTTTGTAAAGATGAAAAAAAAGCAATTTGTGTTTATTTTCTCCAAAGCCGTTAATTAATTTACACGACGATTGGCATATCGAACTACCTACACGCTCACACTCACGAGGAAGCGGTATCTATGGGTGATATAAAAATGTGTCACCTACTTTACGCGTCTTGAAGGTCTCAAAATGTTATTGTTTTATTATTTTAAGATAATTTAATTATCAGAACACAATTCATTCCAGTCCTTAATGGATCCAAGTAAAAAATGTGTTTTGTTATCAGCACATTTAAACTATCACACTCGTGTCACGGACAATGATAAAAATGTCCCAGACACCATTTTAAACGATCTGAAATTCGATCAAGTGTACATAAAGGCGAAAATGTGCGAAAAATGTTATATTTCTTACGCAAAATAAAACAGACGTAAGACGTGATCAAAGTTGCCTAACGACAGTTAATTATATTTTACTTATTAAAGCCGAAGATAAATTGACAACGTAATTAAAAATTAGAAAAATGCTTACCCTCAATGTCTTAAACATTTTTGAGCAGGTAAGAGTACTGTGGGGGAAAATATATCATAGTTTTAAATAATGCAAAAATCCATATTTTGTAAAATTTTAGAGCTCTAAATCTGGGGAAAGAACAGATTAATACTCTACAAATAGCTAATTTATAAATATACTTAATGCACTTGGGCCGGACCCTGGAATTTATAATAACTACGAGTATAAAACTATCCCCTTCAACATATCTCTTCATCGAATTCTCTACAAAACTTTACTACAATATATAAAATATTTCAAGTATATTACGTGGATTAAATTATGTATTTTATTTCTCAATATAGAATTACAGCATAATTTTATATACATGTCAGAATATGACGATTCAGTAGGTGAGTAACACTTTATTGTACAAAAACACAAAAATACAAATTTTCAAAACAGAGAAGGGACAATGTACCTACAAAGGCGAGCTAGAGACGACTATTTATTTATTATATAGAGAAGATATTTGAGATCGTCAGAAAGAATACTTAACTTAACAGTTAAGTACCCATGATCCCTTTAAAATAACTAATGATTTATTTTAAAGGGATCAAAAGCAAATTTATTTAACGATTTTTCAGATGGTTTCCGATTCTGCCCTGCCTCCCCAGATGAACGATTGTTATGAGTTAAGAATCTCCGCCACTTCGGCGCCGTGCGAACAAGTGATGAATAATAGTTTTTGGATAAACGAGATCACGTATTTCTATGAAAACTAGAACACTCACGCGTTTTAACCAATTTTTATGTTGACGTGAAGAATAATACGTTACGATAGAAAATGTCGACAAATAACAATGACATCAAAATTTCAAGAGGGGCACATAGTGATTCTTTACAACATTTTAACAGTTGGCCCCGACTTCTTAGTGTAGATAAGTATTGTTAAATTTTACAATAAACATCAACAATTGTACCTGACATATAAGTAAAGTGGCTATGTCCCGCGACTCCGTATGCGCATAGACATTAAAATGTAGAATCCCCTTTTCCCCGATCTCGTGGAAATTTCGGGAAACCCTCTCTTAGTTCTCCCCTGCATTCCCGAAGGAACCTACTTGCAAATTTTCAGCTTCCAACGACCAGTGGTTTCCGCTTGCATTGCCCATATTCACTGATTGATGAAGTACTTACACATAAGTTATGTTGAATAAGGATTAAATATCCCTATAATCCTATTTACGTCCCAGTGCACAGCGCGATGCTGGCCGCAGGCGTCATAATTTATTTTACAACAACAACTAAGCTACAATTAAAAATCGACGTTACCGGCGGTCACCGAAATTTAAATCATTTGCAGCTGAACGTGAAATCCAAACATTACGTAAGGCGAGGCTGAAAATTCGCTAACAATTCGCACTTCGATCGATGTCAAGGAGTAATAACGAGGATAACTAAACAGCCCGCGCACCTGCCCGCTGACGCGCGCTGCTGTTTGCACTTTTGCAGCGCGAGCGACGACCCAATTCGTTTGAAAACAGAGACCTATTAACAAACAGACTTTATTTAATCACAGGCACTATTCAATAAAGCAACGAACGTCATCGATCTACGTAAAGTCTGGCTAAATAAAAAGCCAAAATCAAAAGAGATACATACATACCTACATAAAATTAAAATTTAAAAGTAGTTACATAATTTAAATTATTTCAGAGAAGTTTTTTTATACATAAGCTGAAACAATATCTTCATTAAAATTTAATTAATCTCACTTTGTGATTACTGCATTTTCATCATTTTAAATGAATGTCGGTTTATACCTACCTAACTACCTACCTATAATTGTTAGAACGGACAAAGTTTGTATCAATGTTTGAAAAATTGTGTGGAAATGTGAAAAGTTCGCAACTTCGACAGAGAAATCGTTGCACTAAAAATGAATGGCTTCGATTATTAAAATATAACCGTTAATCTCAAGCGCACTGGTACACCATTAGGGCATTAAAATGGGATTTACGAATCTCACGTACGACCTTCGCTAAAAGATAGCTAAATATTGGTCTGCCCTATAAAATATCAAATAATGAAATCAATATTACAAGAAAAAGCCTATAATAAAGTAATAATACTAACTCTGTGGTCTTAGGTCTACGTATCCTGAACTTTTGCATGGTAGGTAATTAAAAAATGATTGATATTAGATACCAGGGAAGTCGATAACCTAGGAGTATGGTAAAGTAGTAAAAACACGTAGCTACCATTAGTCGTAGCGTGTCTGTAGGTAAACCTAAGTATACAGTGTGGATGCCGCTACGCTACGCAGCGTACCGCGGCAATACCGAAGTCGAACTGAAACGTTTCTATACCTCCATAATAAGTAACTACAAGTACAAATAATAATTTGCATGTATTACGAGTATTAACCATCTACTCGTAGATTCATCGAAGGACTCAAATTTAGGGCAAATATTCTTCGGTTCAAATCTTTCGCTGATAAGCCCACATCACATTAAACAAGTTTTTATGCCACGAGAAGTGTCGTCATACATATCCGCGGCAAGAAGTGTTTCAAATTGATGATCCTTATTAATTTTGGAGTCAGTTAGAGGTCGAACGCGTAGAACTTCGCCCAAGGCTCTGCGCGAGTCGACGACCTGCCGTCACCTTGCCTCGCGCCAACTTACGCAATTAGTTAATGTTATCGTCTGCATACACCAACTGACCTCGGCTGCCTCTCGCTAAAATTCGGAGCCTGTATGCATAACAAACCTATATTAACACAAAAAAATACATTCCTTTTTTCTGTGGGTACTAATTATTTAAAAATCACATAGGTAGGTTACACGACTTGAATAAAATAATAACTAAATTATCTTTAAGTAAATCTGTTTTGGCGCTTTTCAGCTAACTTTCACGGATGCGTTTCTACAAACAAAGCAAATTTTGTGACATAATTTGAATATAATAAAAACGAAAGCACCGCCGGTGGTGTGCGATGGTGCTACGGCGTAGCAGTCGGCACAGAGAGAGGGGCGCTGGTGGGAACTCCGCACACCGTACCTATCACCCCGCGCGTACCTATTTATTGGCAAGGCCACGATAGCGGCGCGCCAGTGCGCAGACGTCGGTCGCACGCGACATATCTACTACTGCTGTAAGCGCCGACGCGCACCGCGAGACACGTCCGCGTATAATATTATGATTGACTGAATACAAATAGACATTTCGGTTTTTTCGCTTTATAAAGGTTTAAATATGCTTTCGATCATTTCAAACTCGAAGCTTCTGTGGGGACTATGGCAAGTGGTGAACTACTGTGTGGCGCGCACGTCGCTGCCGCTGCTGGTGGCGGTGGCGGGCGCGCTGCTGGCGACGCGGCTGGCTCAGCTGGTGCGCGAGGTCCGCAAGCTGCCGCCGGGGCCGTGGGGGCCGCCGGTCGTGGGCTACCTGCCCTTCATCGGCGTCCGCCACAAGACCTTCCTGGAGCTGGCGCGCAGCTATGGCGCGCTGTTCTCCGCACGGCTCGGCAACCAGCTCACCGTCGTGCTCAGCGACTACCGCCTCATCCGCGAGGCCTTCCGCCGCGAGGAGTTCACCGGCCGCCCCAGCACGCCCTTGATGCACACCTTAGACGGTCTCGGTAAGTGCGATCTTTCAGTTAATACAGTTTTATCAACTTTATATCTAAATCGGTTCGAAACTCTGAGATCTCTAATGTTTTTATCAGTTATCGGAAATTTGTGTCAAATATTCGGCAGAGTAACCTAATCTAGTTTTATCCGGCATAATTTGCAACATTGCTAAGTTTAAAATTACGTGGGAATAAAGGAAACACGGTGTTTCAAATGCGTGCACATGGCACGCGCATGTGGGCGGTGCTCGGCGCGCGCCTCCCGCCGGCTGCGCACGCGCCGCCCACCGCACCAACCCCATGCTAACCGCCTCCTTACGTTGTACAGGTATCATCAACAGCGAAGGCCGACTGTGGAAGAGCCAACGGCGATTCCTACATGAAAAACTTCGCGAGTTTGGCATGACTTACATGGGAAACGGCAAGAAAATCATGGAGGCTAGAATCAAGGTAATTTCTCGAACAATTAAACGGAAATTTACATTAACAAGTTCAATGTTACATCTTACAACTTTGAAGTGGTAAAAAATTCACTAAGCGTAACTTTTGTTGAACAGAACGAAGTCTACGACTTGATGGACAATCTGCGCAACACCGAGGGTGCCCCTATCGATGCCAACCCCTTCCTGGCTCTGGGGGTGTCCAACGTAATCTGCGGAATCACGATGTCCGTCCGCTTCAGCCACGGAGACACCCGTTTCACAAGACTGAACCACTTAATCGAAGAAGGAATGAGGCTTTTCGGAGAAATTCACTACGGCGAATACATTCCTCTTTACAACGTAAGTTTCTATATAAAAAAAAAAATGTTTTCACAGTGCAGTAAGTTAACAATGTGATACTTATTCGTTTATTTTTCTTTGTGTAGTATCTACCTGGCAAAGCACAAGCGCAAATAAAAGTCATGAAGAATCGCGAAGAAATGTTTGCATTCTACCAAACTCTTATTGACGAACACCGGGCCACTCTGGACCTGGACAACGCAAGGGACCTCATCGACGTTTACCTGATCGAGATCGAGAAAGCCAAGATGGAAGGAAGAGAAGGGGAACTGTTTGAAGGAAGAGATCATGGTAAGTTACATATTGAAAGTAACAATTAATAACGTAGTTACCAAATCAGAATCTTGAATTTTTTATTTGAGTTCGTTGAGCGTGTTACTAATGATGTTATTCTTTTCAGAATTGCAATTGAAACAAATTTTGGGTGATCTATTTTCCGCTGGCATGGAGACGATTAAATCGTCGCTACTCTGGATGTTGGTGTTCATGTTGAGGAACCCTGACGTGAAACGACGAGTACAAGAGGAGCTAGACGCCGTGGTCGGCCGCGAGCGGCTGCCAACCATCGAGGACATGCCCAGCCTGCCCTATACCGAGACCACAATCCTGGAGACTCTGCGCATGTCGAGCATAGTCCCTCTCGCCACTACCCATTCACCCACTAAGTAAGTTCGCAATTATAAAATGTATTTACTACACATCCCATATATTTTCGGTTCATTCTGTTTAAGAATTCCTAAACAAAACTAACAAACGATCTTATTCACCAGGGACGTCCACTTGAACGGGTACAGAATCCCAGCAGGATCCCAAGTCGTTCCGCTGATCAACTGCGTCCACATGGACCCAAACCTATGGGACGAACCGGAAAAGTTCAACCCGAGCCGGTTCATCGACGCAGACGGAAAAATAAAGCGTCCGGAGTTCTTTATGCCGTTCGGAGTGGGTCGGCGGATGTGCTTGGGCGACGTACTCGCGCGCATGGAGATGTTCATGTTCTTCGCGAGCATGATGCACCAGTTTGACGTGCAGTTGGCGGAGGGCGCGACGTCGCCGTCGCTCGAGGGCACAGTGGGCGCCACCATCGCCCCAGAAGCCTTCCGCCTCAAGTTCATGCCGCGCGCGCCGCCCATGGCGCCCGCGCCGGTCCCTGACCACCCCCACCTGCGCCACGTCGGCGCCCACTGAGCCCCGCGCATCGCCCGCCAATTTACCCACCAGTATTCACCGATCACTCGTTTTAGAGCGCATCGACGACCATCTATTTAAGTTTATAACGTAAGTGATGACAATCGCTGAAGCGACAGTCAAGGCTGTGCATAAAGTGTTCAATTTAGTAGTTAACAGACATTTTAGACATATCGATGCTCCTATCGTTGAGATTATAAAATGTTATTCGTATGCAAATGCAGTATTAGAGAAAAATTGGGAGTTTTTTTTAATATTCCGACCTGTAAGGTATTTGGAAAACACAGCATACGAATAATATTTTTGAAAATTTTGTTCGTTTTAAGGGCTAGTTAAGTTTACTATACCAAAATTGTATGTTCATTCTAGGTCATTATTTATTAAGATCACTAAGAAGAGGTCTGTTTGAGTGTGATCTCATGTTTGTTGCGTTCAATATCATTTACTTTTAGTTTGTATCCGCAAGTGTTCATCTTGTCTACTTAACATTCCTTATTGTAATTTTTGAACTATAAGATAACATTCCAACATAGCTTAGGTTGAACCAGTAACTAGTCTACAGATTATTAATAAGTGATTTTTAATATCAGTTTGAAGTAAGTGTCTAACATTTCAATATTAGCAACCAAGTTGCTCTGTACCTACTGAACTTATAATTGATACTTTCAGCTCACCGCTAAATAGTTTATATTAATTAATTCGAATTGTAAATATAGCTATAAAATTGAGGAAATACAAGGCCGTATTTGAGAAAATAAAACAGAAAATATTACTCTTATAAACGATTTTTTTATTTCTCTTCTAATAAATTTATCATTAAAAAAAAACAAATCCGAAATGATTTGACACCCTATAAAATAGAAAAGATCAGGCTATGATAAGTAGAAAATGCAAATGGTAGTTATTATATATCAACTGCCCTTATGCTTTACAAAGGATCGCAATAATATAGCATCGGTGGTGGAGTTAAAGTGAGACCCACTTTTCCTAGCATCGCATGTAGTGATGGAGGGTCTGAAGCCAGCCGAATTCTCTTCCGCCGAAACAGTCTCGCCACTAGGCCGCACGAAACCATACGCGAAAGTTCATCTCCAGGACACATACGTTTTCCTAAAGAAACAAAATTGATATGATCGAGTTGCCAATGTTGCCATCACTCAAAAAAAGTAATATCACTAGCATTTATCATACTCACCAGTTTGGAAAGGAATAAATTCTTGCGGCTTAAGAAGACTGCCGTCTGCAGATATAAAACGACTTGGCTTAAACTCCTCGGGATCTGTCCACACTTCAGAGTTCATATGCAGCGCCCACTGAAGTGGAATCACCATGGTTTCTTTTGGAACTATATAATCGCCCAACATGGTGTCCTGTAAAAAAAATTGAAAGATTTTAAAATGCAGGCTGGCATTTGTCCACGCTTTCAGAGCTTGATATCCGTTCGGCGGGACGCAAGGGACTGACGGGAATTGTCAGGATGCTGGAACGGAAGGCGTTAAATTATGAGAACCTATTAATGATTTTAAATAACCTACTGCCTAGGTAATTACCTTCAAACATCCATGAGGAATCCCAACAGGAACTATAGATCGTATGCGCTGGGTTTCACAAATCGCTGCCATAAGATGCGGCAAGTTAGCTCCATCAACCTCATCTTCATTAGGATATACAGTCAAAATTTCTTTCCGCACTAACTCCTATGATAAAAGGAATGAAGTATCAGAAATGAAATAACATTAATAAAAAAAAACACGAACATTTTTAATGTCATTACCTGTTCATCGGGATACAATGCCATGTACAACAAGAACCAAGCAAGTGTAACCGACGTTGTATCAAGACCAGCTCCGAACATATCAGCCAGGAGGTAATGCAACTGCTCGTCTGTGACAAAACAAGCTGAATCCTCGCCATTATCAAACCTCCTCTTCTGTTCTTCTAAGAAGCTGTCCAAAATACAATCTCCATCAGTTGGGATTAAAGTTTCAGGGTCAAAGAAATGTTCCTCAGCTTCAGCCGTTTTGTTGCTGTACTTGATACATTTCAGATGTCCTCTTGGGTGTTCTTTGGACAGGTTGGCATGCGGCGCATATTCAGCACCGGCCGGCTTCTCCAGTCCCAACATTTTACGACGTCTGGATATAATACTGGCATAAAGTCTATGCGTTTGCGCCTGACCGCGAACTAAGACATCCATGGTTCTCTTTATAGACGGCGAGAAAAATCTACAACAGTGAAGTCTTTTAAAAAAAGCGTACACAAGCCTTTATTTCTACAAAAGTTAAGATTTAATGAAATACTAACCGCATAAAAGGCAAAAAGTTCACAATTCCTGCAACGCCCATCTCGTGGCAACCTTCCTCTTGTATCTGCCTCAACCAATCCCAGGTCTTATCGTCCGGAGGGAATTTATATCCAAATATAATTTCATTTACCACGTTTCCAAGCGAGTTAGATAGCATGTGGGTTAAATCCATTGGTAAATTTGACTTCTTTTCTATGTTCTAAAAAGATATACCTCAATTAAACATGTAAAATATTTCAACAGAACATCTTTTTGGGATAACGATTGTAAATTAGATTTAATGTAATTTTTAGTGTGCACAATTCATTTGAATGACACAAAAAGCGGTGCATAAAAATATAACATTTTTTTACATCGATCGTTACGATGCGACGCACGGAGCAAAAAAGCACAAAAGATAAATTGACGCATATTTGTTTTTTGTTGTTAAAATCTGAGAACATTATGTCTTTGACATGAGACATCAAGGGTCACCTTTAAGAAACGCTTTATAAGCGATTTTTTGCCGATCAGCCAGCAAGAACTCGGGACTTACTTAAATTTGACCGGGCACCTTCATACTAATGTTATCTAGAATCCTAGTTAATGATTCTTCTATGCAAATTGAACATTAGTTTGCACATTATGTTATTTATAATTAGCCGTTTGCCCGCGACTTCGTCCCGCGTAGACGTCCTTTTTAGACTTCGAATTTGCGTACCCGATGATACTATTCATATCACATTCATATAGTGGTTAGATGGTTATAGTTAGAGTTAGATGGTTACCTATAGTTATAGGAGTATTGAAATAAACGGTTTGACCCGTTGAAAACCCATTCCCGTGGGGATCTCGAAACAAAAAGTGTATCCTGTTTTTCCCAGGGTCTCAAACTATCGACTGGGGGCTGGAGCGGTTCTCCTTCACCCAGTTGATCGCCGATCGGGACTCGGGCGATGGGCCGAAAGGCTAGTCGCCCGTGGGAGAAGTCCCTTGGCGATGGTGCCCTTTTGGGCAAGCCGGGGGGCGTCGTGGTCGAATGCTCTGCGATCCCATGGCGTCCCCATTAACGGCAGTGCGGAAACGCCGGAGTGGTTTTAGTGGGTAGGCCCGCCGAGCTCCTTCCCATTCGGGGTCGGGGCGAGGTGGGACAGTCCCACATGACCGCCGTGGCTTCTCCCAGCCCGGGGGTATGCGTAACGCATTTCTATTCCGTTAAAAAAAAAGGGTCTCAAACTATATCCATACCAAATTTCACACAAATCGGTCTAGTTGTTGCGACGTGCAGGAAGGACAAACAAATGAGGAGCTATGAATGAATATAGATACCTCGAGTAGCTCGTATACTCCCGATGCGATTCGTTTCTCCAACTTTTGCCTCGAAACGCTATGCTTGCTCATTCCATAACTCTTCAGCCAGGTCATTACAAGTTTCCTTTGGTCTTTCCATAGTGGACCCTCAGCGCAAATTATACCTAGAAGAACAGTCAGTCAATTTTATCCCTGACTAGTTGACCCGACAAACCTCGTATCACCCACCGATTCCCATATCCAGATTTTTTTCTTTTTTACTGGGATTTTAGACTTCCTCTTGGTTTTTTTTTTCTAAACTCTCCCTGAATCACAGGGAATAAACAAAAAATTGGTAAATACTTACCTACTTAAATTAAAAACACTAAAGCAGACTATCGACAACAGATAGGTATGTAAATGAAATAAATTACACAGTTTTTACTTGCTACCTGCTCGTACTAAGGATACTTTAGAAGTCAAGTTATATCGATTACTTATATGATTAATTCACCGTGCATAAACGGAATTAAGTTTAAGCCCACCTTTTCCGTGCATGATTCCGTGAGTCAGAAACAGAGGAGCTCTACCCGAAAAAGTGTCTTTTGCAAATGCTTCTCTGATTAATCTGTGGTCTGACAGCACTACAGCATAAATGCTGCCCATGCCGATGCCGTATATCGCGCCAAACTGCCGGGATAGCTCTGTCAATGTCAAGTGCGGGTGCTCGCGGTCAATGAACGGCAGGTACCCCAACACCGGCAGGCCCCAAGGTCCGGGCGGCAAATTTTTCCATTCTTTTATTTTCTTGAAAATCCAAAAGCCCAAGACGAGTGTGCTTATCCACAGCAAGAAGAAGTCCATGGTTAACTGAAATAAGGAATAGATCTTGATGTAGATACAATGTCACTTTCACTGAGCGGACAAAAACCGCTGAGTTCCCACGTAAGGCTCGACTTGAATTTTAGGTTATCTTGTTATTAACCGACTTCGAAAAAAGGAGGAGGTTCTCAATTCGTCTGTATGTTTTTTTTGTATGTATGTTCCGCGATTACTCCGTCAATTGTGAACCGATTTCGATGATTCTTTTTTAATCGAAAGGTGGTACCTCAGGATTGGTCCCATTTTAATTTGGTTCAGTTCTGATAATGGGATCCATGAGAAAATGAGGGAACTCCTCAAAATTTGTTAGCACGTGTATACTTTTGGCATCAATTTCAAAGACTACGGTGAGTCTTACGTCCCACCGTACCCATGTTTGGAAACTGTAGCCGAAAAAAAAATTAAAAAAAAAAACTGACATCAAACTCCGACAGCCTACAAAGTCGGTGTCAAGTGAACCGACCCAAAGCTGTTGAAAATCTTATAGTGAAGTTGACTCCGACTTATTTTTTTTATTGTTTGTATTGGTTTTTTTTTTACCAAATGCTAAGGCCTAGCTACTCGGTTGCAAAAAGTATTAGAAAAATTGTTTGTTTGTTTGTTTGTTGTACATATATTTTTGACTGTGTAGATATTATTGCCCTTGACTGTATAGATATTTTTGGCTTGGGTTTTGTTCTTATGTATGTGAGAGTTGCGTGTATAGATATTTATGGCCTCCTATTTGTCTGACATTGTCCATTTATTTATGGCCATGTAAATGTCTAGATATTTTTGACTCTTTAAATGATCACATATTTCTGACCGATTTATCGTACAGATATTTCTGGCTAATCAACTGTACAGATATTTTTGGCGCCTTGGGAACGTATATATATTTATGCCATTGACTGTACATGGCAGTCGGGATTATTTTAATAGGTAGATACACCCCTTGCAACACAGCAGTGATGACGTTACATGTGTCACTCACACTACTACACAATTACCGGAGTATCGTACCTGGGGTGGGGCGAAACGGACGAAATCGATCACAGTGAGTGACATAGCCAAATATGAAAACTCTGGCGGACACCAGTGAAGTGAACTGTCACTGCTGCACTGTTGCGTATTTACTTGCATTGCATTAAGTACATCTGGACTCTGGAGCGAGTAATGTCATCCGAGGCTTCTTTTGTCTTTATCACTCGTTATGATGTTAGATAAAGAGACAAGACTTTTCGCCACAAATTTCCATCAGCGGTCATTCCACTTATAAGGGCCTTATCACACTTGCGATTTGCGAGCGAGTTGAAAGCGTTTTTCACTACAAAACTCGTACGCGGCGTGTTCGCCTCCATACAAAACTCGTTCGCGAATCGCAAGTGTGATAACGCTCTTAGAATGGTCCATATGATAGTCCGTCGACCAAAGAGTATAGTTGCATATTGCGCCGCCGACTTCGCATCCGCTAGTTGGCGTTCTCGTCGTGCACACTCTCGTAATGCCATCTACCGGCAGATTTCTGTGATTTCTGATTATGATGCATGATGGCCTAAGGCGTCCTATTTACTGTCCCGCAGTTTGTCCAAATTTTGTAGAATATTTTTTTGTTGTGAAACTACGACTTAGGTAACTACAATATATTTACGCGGTCCACGGCAGAATTAGAGAACCTCAGTCTCTTTGTAACTTATGTTATTGCATATACATATGTATAATAATTATGTTCTTTAAAAATAAATGTCTATTATTATACTTTTTGCTTATATAAGTAAGTAATGTGTGTACATGGCATATTAAGAGCAATTAGTGGTACAGACACTCATGGTAAGGTTATTCAAGCATCAATCTTGCTACGAATTAGAAAAACACGCGTGCCAGTGAATGGACATTATATAATACCACAGTGTCCAGTGCTACCAATCAACAAACAAAAACGTGTGATGTCCTATTTAGGCAATTGACGTAATTAATAATGATTCTATTAATACACACTTACCAGAAATAGATTGTTTTCCTGTTGAAAGCCGGCTTGTGATTGCTATTAAAAGAGTGCAGCGTTGATAAGTTATATTATATCACTGTGATAGCTAAGCTGATACCCGAAACCTCCGGTTACTCGATTATCAGCTGTCAGCGCGCACGGTTACGTGGCCCCGCACAAGGCGACTGATCACAGCGCTTTGACGTTCAACAGTGGTACTAAGCAACGGTCGTATTCAAAACAACGAATCTGTTATTCGAAATACGAATTTAATTTTCAAATTCGCTGGAATTATTCGGAACGATTCCAGAACAGTGTGAGACTATTTTGAATGGGCGCAGGTAAAGATTGGAATAAAATTACCTGAGATTTACGGGTTCGAGCACGAGGCAGGTTCCGTCTGCAGATCTGCCGATGCCTTAAATAATCAATTCTTGCTCAATAAAACGCGAAATTTTCGTTAACTTAGGACATATTTCTTCGACCGTTCGAATATTTGGGTCTCTCGACCATCAGTCCTATGAGCAATGCCAGCATGCATGCAAGGTTCGCAATTCATCGGAATATGTTTTATACTCTAAGGCCCTCATTTTTAGGGTTCCGAAGTCCATAAGGAACCCTTATAGTTTCGCCATGTCCGTCCGTCTGTCCGCACTATTGCTCGGAGATGCTTAGGTCTAGAGAGCTGTAATTTGGCATGAATATGCATATTAGTTATGCTGACAAAGTGGTACAATAAAATTTTGAAATATATTTTTTTATAAGGTACCTCCCCTACTCGTAAAGTGGGGATGTAATTTTTTTTTCTTGCATACCCCATGGTGCGGCATATCGTTGAATAGGTCTCGAAAAAATATTGTGGGTTTGTTAAAACCATTTTTTGATTAAATGATGCGTTTGTGAAATATTAAGCTTTAAAGTGCTATTTTTTGTTAGAGTCACGTGTCCCCCCCCCCCTGCCAGCTAAATGGTGGTATTTGGATGGCTGAAAAAAATCACGGTTGTGGCATATATAACGTAGTTGAAAGGAAAACTATCAGAGCTAAGTAGGCTGTACAAACTTACGAGTAATAGTCGACCAACTTATAATGATGATTTTTCTCGAGCGGCAGGGGAGTCGGGCGGGCACGTCATACCACAGGCTAGCTAGATGCTAATAAGTCTTAGAAAGGTACTGTGGGCATCGTCAACTTCGGAACCCTATAATTTGCGCGTGGCCCGACACGCACTTGGCCGGTTTTTGATTCTAACACGCAAATAAACCCTGACCATAACCCTCTATTGCTCTTTGAGTGAACATCGTAAACGCCTACGTCTCGGTTCCAAGTCACTTCAGTTGAATAGGTACTAATTCAGAGATCTTGTAAAGACACACGCATTGTAATCCATAGGAATACGACGACCCGTAATCAATTCGATGATAACGTGTCTTGAGTGGCACGCAGAACTGATGGGCGATAGGCCCAGAAAATTCTCGAACGGCGTCCGTGTACCAGAAGATCAGCTGTCAGTAGGCCTCCCGCAATATGGAGCGACGATCTGGTAAAAGTGGCGGGAATCCGGCGGAAACGATCAGCACAGGATTGGTCAGAGTGAAAGCAGCACACAGAAGCTAGTTATTTATGAACAAATTATGAGAAAGAACTGTTGCTGAATAGAATACAGAGTTGGTCGTGACAATTTTTTTGCTTCATGTTTCAAATCAATTAGTGGTTATACAATAAAAAAATGTATTTTACTACAGAACCACTAATTAACTATATGTCAGTGGCACAATTTGAAATACTTCTCTTTTTTTCAATTATAGTACATACATTGTTGCGGAGGTCATTGTTGAAGAGGGATTGCCTGACGGGGTACCCAAAAATAAAATAAATAAATATCTTGGGACATATCACACATATTGACCTAGCCCCAAACTAAGCAAAGCTTGTACTATGGGTGCTAGACAACGATATAAATACTTATATAGAGAAATACATACATATATAAATGCTAAACATCCATGACCTGAGTACAAACATTTGAGCTCTTCACACAAAGTTTTCCCCGAGCGGGACTCGAACCCGCGACCATCGGAACAGAAGGCAGGGTCACTACCAACTGGACCAATCCGGCCGTCACTTACGTTTGCATGCAGAGTATCAGTAGTAGGAAATCCATCTTTCTACCAAGAACTATATACCTAGTGTTTTTCTAAATCATGCGAGGAAATTATGAAAAAAGCGGAAAAAAATGGAATTTGATAAATTCATATTGTTACTAGAGGGAGATGAAACTTTTATTTAAATATTTGAAGTTCAAGAATGATTGACTTTCCGTGCTCTGTTTGCGAATGGAAAGTAAGACTTTCCGAGTAGGTATGTTTGAGAAAAGTGCATTTTTACCGAATAATCTCTTAACGCTTAAATTAACCGTATGTCGTATTGTGACATGAGAAATGTTGCAATTATTGTTTTTGGTTCTTACGGTTTTTTTGTATGCAACATGTTAGTTTTACTTGTATGTAACAGGTTTAAGTAAAAGTAAATACACCATCAAGATCATTTAATGTAGAATTGAATGCATTAATTTGATTAAGATTTTGGAACAGCGAAATATTTGACAGCTATTTGCGATTTTGCCAAGTTACGGAGTAAACCATGACCCAATAGTAGACGTGTTAAAAATGACCTACACACGCATTTATACTTATTGTCTAGGAATATATCTAGTCTATTTTGGTACTGACTGTTCCAATGTTACCTTGAAACTTTTAAAAATCACAACAAAACATACGTTGTATATCAATAATCATAAAAATGGAATGTGCCAAATTGCGTAGTCTTACCTTAATGACTACAAAACTATTAGTCTTATCTTGGAAACTGATGCTTCACGTAAAAACCAACGGCCGTGTGCATTGACACAGAATCACACATTCTTTTTACTTAGTCTTTTGGTGTTGTGGCCCTTTGTATGAACCATTAATCGTAATGGTTCATACAAAGGGCCACAACACCAAAAGACAGTATCTATAAGTATTGCTAATTTCGTTTAAATGCGTTTTCTATCAGTTGATAATTACGCACCTGTGCTTTCGCATCACAAGTATCACCGGTCCTAATCTTGAAAATAACACATGAGGTATTATTAGGCCTTGAAAGTATTTAAATTTTTCCACATGAATCTCTTCAACGTCGTCTCGTTTCTTAACCACGGTACTCTGAGAACTGTCTCGAAAATACTTCTAGGCGGTTCTAGGGGGGGGGGGGGGGTCGTGGGGGTCATGACCCCCCAAAATCTTAACAGACCCCTCCCCCAAAATCTTTGTCTGGGACCGCGCCTGAAATACTTCGGCAAGCAGATTCAGAAAAACATTTAATTCTCCCTTATCTTCTTAATTTTCTCATAATTCAGTTTAGACTCGGCTAGTTCTAAGTTCTATAAAATAAGGAATAAAATGAATGAATATTTGGCCCAGCTCTTTTTTTTATGTAAATAATTTTAAAGATATAATAACATAATTATGATAGAGTAATTTAGGATTGATATGGCCAGAAAAAATGCTTTTATACGCACTAGTGCGTAAATTTTTTTGAACTTCATCCTGTTCGTTTTTTACTTTATTCATTTTTTTCCGCAAATGTTTAAAAAAATGTCGTTTGATACACGTGAGAAATTGTCCCTTTCACTCATTCCTAATGATAACGCTCGCTTTCGCTCGTGCCAACATAACTAAGGGACTCGTGATAAAATGACGAACTTTTCGCACTTGCATCAAAATGTACTATTTTAACTGGCCCATGCCATGATCAAGAAAGATTTCTTGTTTGACTTTCACGTATTGACTAATAAGTACTCAAAAAATTATCATGGATACATAATAGGTATCAATCTAGCCGGCGAAGTCGCGGTCAAAAAAAAACGTTACTACCTATACGTTATAGGGTCAAGCAAAACGTTGTGACGATATTTTACTCACAGTATCAGCTATCGATTCTAAGCATGTTTTTTAGGTTTTAATTTTTTTCGAGTAGGTAAAAAAATAAATTATGGGAAGCTGGTATCGCTCACACCATCAATCCCATACAGGCCCATATTGTTTATACCTACTTAAAACACGGAAAGGAAAAATACCAGAGGTGACTTACTTGCTGTCATACATATTTATCTGACGAATGTAGCTTAACTCTGAATCGAAACTCAAACCATTAATGTTAGTGGGATGACAAATCAGGCCGGCTTGTTAGAATTAATTAATCTTATTTTGTTAATACGTTCGTATCGAAATGGTAGTGCGGGGCGGGACGAGCGAGGCCGCGTGCGCGGGCGCAGCGGAGTGAAGGCCGGTCAGCGGCCGCGCGGCCCTTATCGCCCAATCGAACTGCAGCTAGACTCATGGCAAGCCTGGCACAGCTTCGGTAAGCAAATAAGACAGTTTGTATATAGGAAAAAAAATACAGACATATATTTATAAGCCCGGTGCAAACGCACGGCGAGGTAACGTATTAAGCGGTGCACCCGATAGTAGGTACATCTTGTATGTTTTTGGTTTGAAAGGTGAATTGATCACTATTGTTCTTGGCACAAAACATTTCTGTGGTTCTTAGACATAATGATTGATGAACTTTACGCTGTTATTATTTGTGTTTATGAAATTTTGTTGCAAAGTCCGACAATCCTCTGCTTTCTCATTTTGGTAGTCGTGCCACTCGGCGCACCTCATTTAGGTGCTCTATTCGAAATGTTACATAGGGAAAGGGAAAAACCCTATGCAAGCGCTCACGTGTCACGGCGCTCAAATTGAACTTTAAATGTAGCTGCTTAAAGTTCGAATTCAACGCCATGACGTGTGAACGCAGGGTTAGGGAATTTCCCGTTCCCTATGTAGGTAACATTTCGAACAAAGTCCTAGATCCTATTCCAATCAATGCCTAAGTACCTACGTAATGAACCCGGTCAAGGTCATGTGTTGTCTCCAATCAACCGTCACTGATCTGGGCTTCGTTTCCTTCGAGATTATCTCGTAAGTTACACGTACTGTCATCTTTTACATATAGATAGATATATACTTACACAAGAACATCCGTGTGCCGCGAGAATTGGGATTCGATTTCCTATATCGAACTTAACAAAGTACTTACCTACTAAAGAACTAAAATCGGAATTTCGAGTCAGCTGTGTACGTCGTAATAGAATCATTGAGTCTGCAATTAACGGCGAGTGTGGCTTAGGGCATTGACAAGCAACTACAGAGAAAAATTATCAGCCTCTTTGTTTAATAAAGCCCACAGGTGAATCCGAGGGCCCAAGTGGTATAGCGCAATACGCGGTCTATCGTACCTTTATCTCCGGGCAACTTTAATCTAATTTACGTGTCAATTAACGGCCCACTGCTGGGCACAGGCCTCTCATCATGAGAGGGTTTGGCTATAGTCCCCACGCGGGCTCAATGCTGATTGGGGACTTCACACACATCCTTGAATTACTTCGTAGATGCGTGGAGGTTTCCTCGCCATGTTTTAATTTACCGAAAAGCTCAGTGGTAAATTCAAAATGAATTTCACACATAAATAATTTCAGAGGTGCGATCCGGATTCGAACCTCCGACCCACGCATGAGAGGCGGTAGATCAAACCACAGGCCACCACGGCTACTTCAACAACATACTGAACCATATTATCTTGACTTCATTCTTGGCGTTCTTTGACTCGAATCTCTCAGTAAACGCCTTTTCTGTGTAGGAGGCAATAATTATAAAGCCTTCGAACAATTTCAAGAAATTTGACCCACTGTCTTATCTGGGCGATTAAAGGTAATCAACAAACAGCACGTTAGTTTGGTATTTCACACTATCATGGCACTCTTGATTATCTGTAGAAGTATTTTAAAAAGCTTTGAAAGATAGGATAGGCAGGTACCTACAACACCAGTAGTGTTTTGAACATTTTGAAACATGCAACGAAGATAATATATGTATAGGTATATAGTTAAAAGAATTCCTTCAAACATTCTGTGTTTAAACTATAAAGTCATGTTGATGTTACCGGAATGTGTAAAAAGAAATAAACATCCACAAGACGTCTAGACGAGTTAATGGAAAGTCACACAGACGTATCTATACTACCAACTTTTTATGCTATAGGTACCTACTGGCTAGAAGGGAGAAACCTTAACAATAGAAGATCCACCCTCCACAACAGCCTAACATGTAAGGGTTTTGGTTTTAGCCCCCCACTTAGACTCAGTTAGGAAAGGAGCTTACAGACACATTTTTAAATTATTTTCTTAATGCGTGCTGGGTTTCTCTTCATGTTTTCCATCTACTAAAAGTTCATTGGTTTAACTTTAAATTTAAAAACCGGCCAAGTGCATGTCGGGCCACGCGCAAAGTATAGGGTTCCGAAGTTGACGATGCCCTCAGTACCTTTCTAAGACTTACTAGCATCTAGCTTAGCCTGTGTGGTATGATATGAATGATGCGCCCGCCCGACGCCCCTGCCGCTCGAGAAAAATCATCATCATAAGTTGGTCGACTATTACTCGTAAGTTTGTACAGCCCACTTAGCTGTGATAGTTTTCCTTTCAACTACGTTATATATGCCACAACTGTGATTTTTTTCAGCCATCCAAATACCACCACTTAGCTGGCAGGGGGGGGGGGGGACACGTGACCCTAACAAAAAATAGCACTTTAAAGCTTAATATTTCACAAACGCATCACTTAATCAAAAAATATTTTTTCAAGACCTATTCAACGATATGCCGCACCATGGGGTACGCAAGAAAAAAAAAATTACATCCCCACTTCACGAGGTACCCTATAAAAAAAAAATATTTCAAAATTTTATTGTACCACTTTGTCAGCGTAACTAATATGCATATTCATGCCAAATTACAGCTTTCTAGAACTAAGCATCTCCAAGCAATAGTGCGGACAGACGGACGGACGGACGGACGGACATGGCGAAACTATAAGGGTTCCTTGTGGACTTCGGAACCCTAAAAACAGTAATCTATAAAGTCGGTTTATGGACGATAATTTTACGTGATAACGTCATAAGAAAACATTAATGAATACGTAGGACATACATCGCCATGGACATATATGGACATACATTGCGTCATGCTTTTTCGTGGGCGCAGCCGGCGTTCATCAATTTATAAGACGTTATCATGTCAAAAACACACTTTTGATATTACAGACATTCAGATTGAAAAAGTTATTTGGGTATATTGCTTTGATGTTTCATAAAATGTGTTGAAGAGAGTTAGCCACAGGGTTAAGGTACCGCATGCGCGGGCCTGCGCCTGCGCTCCTCATTCAACCACCGTACAGTTATACAGTGTTACTGACACAGCGCAAGGTTGCGCGGGGTGGACGCCCGCACCCGCTGCGTAATCGGAGGGACATACGATCGACCCAGCATCAGGTCTAACCAAAAGATCTATAAACTCTTGATTATCAGGGTTTATTTAAGTGTAAACTTGCAGTTATTCTTCAATGTAGGTAAACTTAATTATTAATTACGAGCTGCTAAAACTCCATGAAGGGATAAAAAGTAGCCTATGTCTTAATCCAGGTTCTAAACTATCTGTGTATCAAATTTCAAGCAAATTGGCTGAGCTGTTTTAGCGTGATTGAGTAACAAACATCCAAATTATTCCAAATACTCAAACTTCCCCAATAGATGGCGCCAGTGGAAAAGTTAGTTGACGCTTACGAAAGTTCCTCCTAAGATTCATATATAGTTTCAAGGATTTACATATGTTACCTAATAAATCTCTTTATAATATTAGTAGGATAACATCCGCCAGGTGCCAGCTAGGCATAATTCTTTACATTTTTTTTTAATTTAACATTAATATATCTGTGTTGTTGAGAGCTTCTTTAAAAATGACAATAAAAATAATATAAGACCGGCAACTCATTAAATGATACACTTACATGGTACTTTAGGCGACGGTAATCACTTCCCATCAGGTGGGCCGGCTGAATACATGTCTTATGTATGTCCGTCCGTTTTTAGGCTTTCTACATATGTTACCTAATAAATTCTCATATTATTATAGGATGTGTTATTACACGACAAGTGGACAAAAGCAATTTTATTAAGTCAATGGGTAAATTAATGATGCGTTCGGAAAGTCCTGAGCGTGTCTGCATTGAGCTATGACGGATAGTAAAACATTTTATCTGGAAAATTCCCAAATGGACCTACTACTTTTTTTTGAAGAAAAAAAAACCTTTTTTGACTGTTACTTATGTGAATGTTATGTTTTAGCCAAATCTTTAAAAATAGTGGACTATTTCTTTCTTTTCTAAATGACATAAACATAAGTATTACTTGCGTGTATAGGTTTCTTTGAAAAAAAAAAGCTTAATGCCATGTTACCGTAAAAAGAAAGGTTAATTAAGATTTGCGTGAACTTATTTAAACACGCGCCTGGTTTTCAGATCGAAGGATGCGCTGTGACAGCAAACTCCACCTGCTTCTATCCCGCCCGACGTCCGTAGAGAGATCCAAAAACAATGTAGGTACCTATTAAATTAAATATGTAAAGTATTTGTAGAGGGAAAAAGTACATTTCCTACGTATGTAGCATCGTAGTAATATAAGTTTATATGTCTTGATTAATATGTCTGCATAGCCTTTTTTTAATTTGTTGGCCTTAAGAGGGTTTATCCCGAAAGTTGGCAACGGCGCATATAGCTGTCAAATGTTTCGCTGTTTTTATAAATTTCTCAATATTACTAAATTAAAAAAGAAGTTATTATTCTATGGTTGAATGACGCATCTCGTTTTATATTTGTTGGTTATATAGGCATTCAAATGATAAGATTATATTAAAATGCATGGAAAATGCGATGGAAAGTTTTCAAAAGATAGTACTTCCATAATTCTAACAATTTCGTGTTGCAATCCATACTTAATGTTTTATTCAACCATAGAGCGATAAATCATGTTTACGTCACACCAGGCCGAAAAGCGGGATTTACCGCCCTGGGGCGCTGAGAAAAATCCCTCTTCACGGCCAGGTGGTGACGTAAAATCGTATACTAACCACGGGCGGTCGTAAAGAAATCCTCAGACCGCTAGATTATAGCCCTCGCCTCCGGCTCGGACCTCAATTACCCGCGATCTGAGACTTTCTTTACTTGACCGCCCTAGGTGTGTAATATACTATTTCATTCAGTAATATTCAGAAATTAATGAAAACAGCGAAATATTTGACAGCCATTTGCGACGTTGCCAACTTTCGGAGTAAACCCTCTTAAGTTGTATTATTTTTACTATTTACTGTAGTAATTTTGAACTACAAGTCATGGTAAATCATCGCTTTTGGAACTCTTCGCTTCTTCTATTTCATTAAATTTCTGGAAATTCCTTTGTTAATTTTAATGACACGGCCCGTCAATGTACCTATAAATAAATAATCTGAATCGTTTCGTACAGAGGTGAAGAATACTCAACAAGATATAATGAGAGCAAGCACCTACGAGGA
Organism: Aethes cnicana; assembly: GCA_963971205.1. NCBI lineage: Eukaryota > Metazoa > Arthropoda > Insecta > Lepidoptera > Tortricidae > Aethes > Aethes cnicana. Next base: position 5,319,980 of record OZ020278.1, on the reverse strand, counting down.
ATGCCGCTCATTATAAATAAGAGTCTAGCTGATTACATTCAATAAGTCTGTTGCAGAGAACGAGGCGACATTCAATGTCAATCAAGTCAATGGTGTCAGTAATGAGGCTGTCAATGGCGGTCTCAATCGAACCTAACTATTCTTTTACTTTCAATCGCACATTGCCGGACAAAAGTCGGCGGCCAGCGCGTCCGGTCGTCCACTCCGGGCCAGTGAACGGGTTAGATTCTTTTTGATCTTTTACTCCGGCAACTACTCGTAGAGTCTAGAATGCCTGTATCCCTTCCCTGCAAACGTCTTCCTTCTTTTATTTTTAGTTTGCGCGAAAAAGGTGGTCGACCAGTTGTAGCGTTGGGTCAACGTATTCGAGGCTTTTAGCCTTAGCTGCCCAGAGCAGCTGTTGCACAATAGTCTAGAAGATTCCTGGAATAATGAACTCTCCAGTAAAACGATAAGTCTATTTATAGATCGATTAAAGTTTTCTGTTTAGCCGATGAATTGATTTATACTGAATACCTATATACACGTTCTAGGTGTTATTGATATAAATTCTACGGATCCTTTTTAGGAAATGGTTGTTTCAGACAAGCTTGTTTAAAGAACACGTTTGTTCTGGAAACATTTAAAAGATGGTTTGGCGCTGAGTCATTGGCATGGCTAGTTTTTTACTTTTTACTGCAGATATATAATATGAGCTTCTACCCGCAACTTTAGCCTCGTGGAATTCGGTTATAGCGTTTTCGCGGGAACAATATGATTTTCGGGGATTACAAGTACCCTTATCTTGAGTCTCGAACTATCTCCATACCAAATTTCATCTATATAGATCCAGTGGTTTGAGCGAGAAGAGGTATCTATTAGAGGACTGAGTTACTCTCGCATTCGGATATTAGAATGGATTACATTTTGCTAGTTGTGGGACTTGTGGTAAGCATTATTTTACAACTCTGTAAGACATTTAAAGCACAGCGATAAAAGAATGCAAAATAATTTAACAGCCAATTAAATGAAGTCGATTAAAAATTTATGTAGCGTGATAAGAACTGGTGGTAAATCACCTAAATCAACATTGGCCGCAAGAATTTTACACTGCTCTAAAACCGCCACAAAACGTTTAAGATATGTTGACTCTGGTTCCACATTTAAGGACAAGTGATGCCTAAAAGGTTGTTTCGAAATGTGTACGGATATTGGGAGGCAAACAGTCGCGCAACCTCGTCCGGCGCCGGCGGCGGCGCAGCCCAAACCCGCCAGCAGCTCATCGCCGTGTCCTTGCATTCTTCGAGGGAACAGCAGAGCGGCACCAGTTCAATGACCCTTATCAATGTGAAGGGATATCCAACGAATTAATTTTTAATAGACACGTTTCTTTACGTAACAAAGCGTAAGAGCGGAGACCGCTTGACGGTCATTCGGCGGGTTAACCTTTACACGTCCCCGCCATTACCGACTAGAAATCACGCTGTTTATTTCTATATATAGGAATCTTAAGTATTTATTTCTCACCTCTATAAACATAGTCAGATCGAATGTTACCTACAGTTACCAGGGACTCGTTTAATATACTAGACGAGACGTGTATTGGCGGCGTCGTGAGAATAAATTTTCGTGGATTGAGGTCAGATATCGTGCACTGTTTATTTATGCACAGTGTGCCACGGTGGTAAAACAATGAGCTGTAATATTTGGGCGAAGATATATGTACTCGTAAATATTTTGTAAGGCTCAACTTTTCGTCAACATTACACCATAGTCCACTCGTTATGGTTGCGTAGGTAAAATATCACAACGATAGGTATACCTACAAGCAACGTTAAAAGATACATTTTTATAGCCAGAGAATTTTTTCAAGCAACTACTACTACTACTACAGCCTATTTGCGTCCCACTCCTCTCATCACGAGAGGGTTTGGGCTATAGTTCCCACGCGGGCCCAGTGCGGATTGAGGACTTCACACACATCTTGATTTACTTCGCAGTGTGTGCAGGTTTCCTAAGGATGTTTTCCTTCACCGAAAAGCTCAATGATAAATTCAAATTTAATTTCGTACATAAGTAAACCTAAAAGGTCCGAGCCGGAATTCAAGAGAACTTCGACCAAAAGAGAGACTAATGGTAATGGATTCTTTAATGTGGATTAGGAGTAGCGAGGATTTTTTAATATGGATTAGTATAGTAAGTGGTAATCGTGGATTAGTAGTGTGAAACTACAAATCCACTAAGTATGTAGGGAGTAATTTGTAGACACTAACGACTAAAGTGTTAAATAACTTCTAACGTCTTGTATTGTAACTCAGTTTTTTTATTTACTTAAGACCATATTGCGACGGCCGAATTGGTCCAGTTGGTAGTGACCCTGCCTTCTGTTCCGATGGTCGCGGGTTCGAGTCCTGCTCGGGGCAAACTTTGTGTGATGAGCACGAATGTTTGTACTCGAGTCATGGATGTTTAGTATTTATATATGTATGTACTTCTCTATATAAGTATTTATATCGTTGTCTAGCACCCATAGTACAAGCTTTGCTTAGTTTGGGGATATGTGTGAAATGTCCCAAGATATTTATTTATTTATATCACCTATAAAATTGAGGCTTTCAGCAGGGTATTTCCGACGGGCAAAGAAACTTGGAATGTTTCCTATAAAAAAGAAAATACAATACATACCTAAACTAACTAAGACCTGTACCTTCAACATTCTATACATACCAGGAAGGATCATAGATTTCTCTGTAAACTCACGAGAATTAAAAAAAAACAGTAAGTTTAAAATGAAAAATTTTCACGGATGTTTATCACATATTTATGTGATATAATTATAAAACGTATTATTCCTTAGACAGGTAATTAAAACAGTTGATGTATCCTCAAAGTTCCTGACATGTTTTATGTGCTTGTAAAATTAGTTCTCAGAATATGTGATTTAACTAAACGTCTCGCTGTGCTCACTGTCAAAGCCTGTTGTGCCGATGGACCTAGGCGCGGCGTGGCGTAGCACTCATTTTGTACGCTACGAAGAGATTCGCGCCAGCTACGCTAACGCTACGCTAGACCGAATGTATTGATAAGCTACAGTTCATCTAAATAGAAACATCTAAATAAAAAAATGAGTTATCTATAAAGTCGGTTTACGGACGATAATTTTACGTGATTGCTAACGTCACGCTTAGGCCGATCGTGCCTCTCTATCGCTTGGTCCTCGCTCTCGCTTGCACCGTAACGTTACTATTGCGTCATGATTTTTCGTGCGCGCAGCCGGCGTTCATCGATTTATAAGACGTTTATCACGTCAAAAACAGAACATTCAATTGGTTTGTTTATTAATTTGCTCGCACTCGATAAACGTAATTATTTCTTCCAGGTTATGGATCAAAGTTATTTAAATACGATCATTTTAACAAATATGCTTTTCTGAAATAAATACTGACACATTACTGACTGTATTCGTTAAAATTCCACAAACTCTTTTTTAGTCTTAAATTAATTGCACCTCATTTTTTTTACAATAGGTGCGTTTAGGGACTAAAAATTAAACGTTATATTTAGGCAATACTAATCCTACATTTAGCCAGTAATTAAAAAAATATTACAAAGTTTATACGGCGATAACATGTTGATGTTAAATGGGCAAACGATTAAAGAGCAATTATCCACTCAAAACTACAATTTAGCTAGATTAATTGATAGCAATAAGAGTGAGGCTTGATTTGAAAGTTCAAAGGTGGAATGCATTTTAGTGTTGCGTACGCGGCGAGTTCGGCAAGCGATTAGGGCGTCGTCGACTCCATGTTTACAAACAAAGAGATCAACGCACGCCAAGTAGGTTAGCGCAGCCGCTGCGCCCGCGCCGGCTTATTGCGCGGGTCGTGGTCTCGCGCGGACAACTCCAAAACGCGCGGGCCCGCGGTATCAGCCGTTACCATTTACAGACACGAGTCACCGCTTTACTATTTAGTTACTCATTGAAATGCTTTAATGTTGACCAGGTTACTACTGATGATAAAGTTAAGTACATAAAATGGTTTAATTAGGTATACTTGGGTTTTAGGTTTAATTAGGTATTCATGCCATACGAGTAGGTATTTCACGTGTAAAATGTGGATAAAGGACCTAATTTCCATTATTATTATTAAAAAATATATATTAAAACAGGTCTTCATCTTTCTTCTTTTCTTTTTTAAAACAGCTACAATATTAATAAGTGATATTATATACATACATGCATATTTGGAATCAATGAATTGTAGTTCAGATACCGATCGTAGATTTAAATAGACGCGTGGGTATTAATTAAATAATTGTAAAGAAGCATCATACTTTTCTTAACCTTCTAGAAATATGGTAGGTAAAAGTAAGCACTCGAGTTTTCTCCGAAAGAGAAATTATTTTCTAATCTTGGGTTACAGAGAAAATCAAATTAAGATAGGAAGTGTGCTGTAAAATAGATCTAGGTAAATGTCTAAATATAACTATATCCACTGTGAGTGAATCTTTTAAAACCTCATGAAATTTTCCGTAATTATTTGGTCATCAAGAATTAGGTACATAAATGACTAACTTTTCCTCGACTCTTCAGGAACTTTTTAGGAACGCGAAGCCATCGTATCACAGGAGAAATCGAAATTTGGACACCTATATGTGTGAAACTATAGTAGGCTGCAACTGCGCCGGAAGAAAGTTCCTACCTATTTGCATAGAAGTGCGCGCGCGCGGAGCGGGCACGGCGAGCCCGGCAGCCCTGCGCGATGTCCCACATAGACATGCTTTATAGTTTATTGTCACGGACCCATTTCCGTGGGTGCACGACCAACTCCGGGCCCGCGCCGTGGCACACTTCTCTCAGTTTTCTCCGAGAGAAACCTACAATATCTAATAGCACCGACATCCGTCTAGGTATGCAGATTTCCAGAGCAAACCTCCGCGACCTAAATAGGGTTATTACAAAGCAAACAACAAAGCGAGAGCGGCCAGCTATTATGCAGATCTAAAGGCATCAGAAGCGATAAAATTAGCGTGTTCTATACATCTGACAATGCCATCAGTCTCAATTAACAAGAAATATTATAAAAAGAAACGATGAGATCAACGCTAATTTAAGCGCCACCGACTGTACTGTATCAACTCGATTTCATTATGAACAGGGAGAAGCGAAGAAAAACTTGCTCTTGTGTTACGTTAGAAAGCGCAGGCATTTCACCATAAAGTCTAGAAAGTGTACATAAGAAGAAAGTGAAGAAGTAGGGGAAAAATGCAATGCAAGTGCATCGAGTTGCAGGAGCTCGGCACAATAATGCTCTGAATCGCGGTTTCCATATCGTTCGCAATCACTTTTAACTTTTTCTCCCGAGATGAAACCGTGGGGCCGGTGCGCGACGCTCGCACCACACGTGTTTGCCTAGTTCATATATCGATGCACTCATTTTTACTTTCTTTTCCATTCGCTCTTGTTTGTTTGTTGTTCGACGCGCCAATAGCGAACGATTACATGGCTCTAGCCACGGCTGCTAATGTGACACTTTCTGTGAGTAGATAGAAGTACCTACATCTAATAATGTCGACATTGACTTTGGCTCGAAGGATCAGAATGAAACAACACTGTGTGGCATCACTGAAATTACTATAATCAGTATAAAAAATCCAATTTGGATCCCACAAGACTAGGTAGGTACATATAGTTAAAGATACCTTAGGGAACATCACGTGAAAAAAAAAACTAAATTTTCAGGCAAGTTAACTAGTCACTGCCTGAAAGTGAAATTCACATGCCTAGCTAATATACGACGCGCACGCACGGCGCTCAGCTGGCTCAGCGGCGCATGCGATCGACACATCTTTCTCGGGTACTAAACTACCCATTAAAAGAGAGCAACATTCTCGTATTATTTGATATTTTAATGTCAGTTTCTTGTCTGCCATTTCCGTCGAATAGTTCGGATGGTCACATGCAACGGTAATGTCGGAGTGAAACAATGTTGTTCCTACACGATATTAGCGTGACGCGTGAGAAATGACATTTACTCGTATTATTATTTATTTATCGTATGGCTTATTTTAACACAGCTGTATACCTAAAAACTACAGTTTAAATCTACATATACTAGCATGATAACTTATCTCTTAACGGCAGGCTAATTGTTGGTTACGAACGCTGTGTTGACGCATGTGTTCAGCGACGTGCGGAGGAAGCTGTGTGCGCGGGAAAGCTGTCGCTTGCGCGAGTGTCGAGGGAAAGAGTGCGAAGGAGAGAGATGGGCATTTCACCGCGTGGGGTCAACGCGCTCGCTATACTGTCGCTGATTGTGGCCCAATTACACTATGTAGGTCTAGGCCGGCGGTCGTCGACCCGCGTACGTGACACACTTACTGCGCCCGCGCACGACCGCGGTGCTTTCACGCCCCGCCAGGGGGTGGGGTGCCCGCGCGCACTGTAGCCCCGCATCTTACACGGAAAGCTGAGGAAAGGCGTACACTGCTATAGAAAATAAACATGTTCACAGCTAAAATGGGTTTGGTTTGGAATAATCAATATATACTGTTCAGAGCTCAATTGAGAGCATTTATCAGATTATCATAATGGAGAAATGGGTTGAATTCGTTGTCTATAACGGTCGTTTATTGAAATGTCATAGATTTGACTTGAATGATTCATGCTAATGGATTTAAGTAGGCTTTTCAATCTCAACCTCATTCGATAGGTTATTTAGGGATTGTTAAATTTATTGACTTCTTTAGTTATCACTTATCAGTAGATACCTACCTTATGCTGCGCCCAGCGGTGCCATTAGCTGAGTTATTGTTTCCTACTCTCGGAAGCTATTATTTTGGGGTGAAAGGTAAAATCTCGGCATGGTAGGTCATATAAATAAGTATATTTAGTTTCTCCTTTACGATACAATACAGTATTAACTACAGTGTCAATACTTTATTGAACACCACACATTCAAGAAACAGTACAGACATAACTCCTTTGCTACTCATTTACTCCTTTATTTTACCACTTTCTTAAATTTATTTTTTCTTTTTTTCTTTTTCTGTACATACTTATTTGTCTACTCATGTATCTACATGTTTCCTCTCCACTACTCAAAGATTTCGTATTTGTGTGTTTTATTCTGTACAATAAAGTGTTACTTACTTACTTGAAATTTCTTAATTTAAAAAAGTGTGATATCAGTGTTTATGTTGGTATTAGGTACGGAATATATTTTTGGTATATAAACTAGACTATGGGGAATGGACCAGACTTTTTTCTTTGGGTGTATTATGTAGGTTCTTATAATAGGTATCGATGAATATATACCTAAATACAAAAAAACATGTAATACTTAATACAAATTCAAGAGCACTTTTTGATTGTGTACGTGTAAAAATAATAATACAGGCTTATTCCCAATGATTACGTACAGTTATTGCAATCCGAATAATATTGGAAAGTCGCATCATTTATGTAGGTAATATAATAACAATTTATTATATTCCTTGCATTCATTATGGTCACAACTGCACGCCGATTTTATAGAATGATAATTCATATACTTAAACAAAATTATTTCGTTACTGACTGACTGACTGACTGATGATAAGTAACAACAACAACGCATAGCGGAAAATACTAGTTCGTGAAAGGTGAAATTGTGACCCGCGCAGGTACCAACACATAGCTTAAATAGATATAAAAACACAGTCAACATTTCAAAGATCCTGTTACAACTAACAAGTTTCAAATATTAGTAGTAGTAATCTTTATTTAATACTTTAGACGAGCTATTTGTGTATATTTCAAAATAAACTACCTGAAATACGGCTCAATGGATTTGGACTGCCATATATGTATAGGGATTCCTTCGGCATGGTACAGTGGTACCCATAAGGCTGGGGGTATTTCCTCTCGAAATTCTAGGAATAAGTAGGTATTCTTTGCTGAGGTAAATAGCAGTTTTTGGGTCACCTGGTGTGTTTATCAAAAGAACCGACAAGGTTTTAGTTTTTAATATCAAACCTAGCCGCCTAAACAACTCAACCGCATGAGTCGCTTTACAAATACCAGTATACAGTGTGTCCAGTGTGTCTGGTCTTCGACAGAATCTGCACGCATCTGCGAAGTAATTCAAAGAAAGTGTGTGAAGACCCCAATCCCCACTGGGCCCGCGTGGGGACTATAGCCTAAGCCTTCTCGTGATGAGAGAAGGCCTGTGCTCAGCAGTGGGACGCAAATAGGCTGTAGTAGAGTAGTTGTAGACAGAACGGTTAGATTGGATTAATAACTCAGAGTGCACTTACAACGCGAACTTGGCTTGAACAATAAAATTGATATGTTTTTTTACTAGACTTCGCGTTCCCCAATAGCGATATCATATTGAGTAGATATTGTGTCATTGTGTTTTTTCATCCCGACATGCACCACCACCACACCAGCCTATTTACGTTTGGGCTAAAGTCCCCACCCCAGTACGGATTGGGGACTTCACATATTCTTGAATTATTTCGCACTTTGCGTATGAGAGGCGGTAGGTGGAACCACTAGACAACCACGGCTTTTCATCTCGACATATACTTTTGTATTATAAATATTAAACACGATACAAACATACAGAACATAAGTACAAAGCACTTGTACCTATTTGGTACTGACTTAAAATCAAACGAGTATGTTTTAAAAATAAGCACGACTAGGGTGCGGTCTTAATCGTATTCAATCATGTATTGTATTTACATATACACGGATAAGCATTTGTAACTCGTTAGCTTGAGAACAAGGTCGAGAAATCTGGAGCAAGGTCAAAGCGGGCGAAGTCTTCGAGTGATAGTGTGGCCTCAAGCAGCATTCATTATCGCCAACAAATCACAATGTATAAACAGCACACTTACTCTCGTACACTGGTCACTTTAATCTAATTACATACATAGTTTAACCCAATCTTCACCCTTTTGAACTCATGCACTACCAACGAACCACAATAGCCTAATTTACGTCCCACTACTTCATATGCAATATGCATACGTGGGTTCTATTCGGAACGTTACATAGATAGGGTAAAGGAAATTATCCCCACCCGTCAAAGCGTCACAGCGTTGAAACCGAACTTTAAGCAGCTATATTTAAAGTTTAATTTGAGCGCCGTGAACCCGTGACGGTATGACGTAGGGATAGGGAGTTTACTTTTCCCTATGTAACGTTTCGAATGGAGCCCCAGGTTTCCTAATGAAATTTTTCTTCGCTCATCCTTCACTGAAAAGCTTACTGGTAAATTCTTATAAAATTTAATTAGGGATTTTTTTTTGGGCTATGTAAAATAGCTTACGTCCTATTCTCAGACCTCCTGAACATACACTTAAAATTTCATAATAATCGGTCGAGCCGTTTCGGAGGAGTTTGGTTACAAACACTGTAACACGAGAATTTTATATATACCTATTAGATAGATTAAATAGGTACATTGCTAGGATACGTGTGCAAAGATTAATAAAGTCTGATAAGAACACACATTATGGACTCGCACATTTTTCTGAATATGAGCTTTAAATAAAACATGTTAACTGGTAGAGAAGTATTAATAGTGCACTGTTATTAATCACAACCAACAAGCTGAGAGCGAGCAAAAAGATGACTGTCACGATAATTGATGGCCGCATTTGCTACACGGTCACAGTTAAATGGAGGTCCAAATAAGAGCAGGTGCAAAAAAATACATGCTTCGTAGAACCGAGAGAGCATTCTGAGAACCAGTTGTGCTGCATCTGTACTGTACACAAGCGAACGCATCTTGTGCACTTGTGGTATCCAACTGTAAAGTATTTCGCAATGCCGTGCCGAATAGCTTTTGCTTGTGATAAGAACAACGAAATCCCGTAGTGACTTCGTATGACATGTAACATTTTTCAATCTTTGAATGGTTTACTAACTTTGATAACAGAATATTTTTACCTAGTCATCTCGGTCGTGGTAAAATTATTGAGCATTTTTATTCAACAAACAATTCAAGTTTTTAATATTTATTACTAAACGTATCTAAACGACACCCAAGGCTTTGCTGTTCAGCCGCCGACGGACCTTAAAAGACCAAAAAGTCACGGATTTCCACGAAACGATGATCAAACACACGGAGTTCTGCTTATATGTGCGTCATCCAACAAAAACAATGCATGCACAATAAACTGCAGCCCCGCAGGAGTATCTTTCATTCATCCCCTGAGAGGCTACGTCAGCGACTAGGAATGTATGAGTCAGACTTATTTATAGCGAGCTGTACCGGCCAGCCCCGCGTAGCAACACGTTTTTATATGTTTTCCTGTATACTTTTTTGCCTTGCATTGACGAATAAAACCACTAGAACACAAATACATATAATGTAGCCGCACACAGCAGCCATAAAGATATAACTTGAAATACTTGAATCCACCTGCATTGTACAGGGAATAGGCCTGTTCACTAATTCAACGATAATTATTTATAATATTTGACAGTGATATTTGAATTGTGAGAACTTCGGAAGACTTAAAACACACACTTTGAATGTTGTTAGTTTATTGATATCATGATGTAATTAGTTATTAAAGTTTCTTTCTTGAGGTTGGGTAACGATGGGAGAGATAGGGACCGACTTGGGCACAGTTTCGGGATGAAGACAGGGGTAATGGGGACCGATTCGGGTAGTCTCGGGAATCGGGGATGAGGGTTCAGGGATCTAAACTTCAGGGACCGCGGGATGGAAGGGTCGGGGACGACGACAGGCAGAACAGGCGCGGGCCGAACGATAGGATCACGATGGGTAGCTCAGGCTCGGGGAGCACGATTGGCTCCGGAATCAGCTCAGGCGTGGGAAGAGGGAGGGTTCGTAAGCGGCTTCTTCGGGCACAAAGTCGAGATCGGGCAGATCGAGCACAGCAGGACTGGGCTCCAAGCCCTCCACGGCAACCGGGGAATCAGTGATAAGGCCCGAAGGAGCGGCCACGTTCACCACGATCTGCACCAGTGGCAGAGGGTTGGACGCAACCACAGCCACGAGAGCGAACAAGGCAATGATGGATCTCATCTTGATAAGCTACAAGTAATTGGAAACATATGATAAGAATCGAAGCCGCTGGAAAACGCTTATCTAAATATACATCTACTTGTACAATCACGTGTCGCGTTTATTACTATGGTTCTGGTTTTCCTTAACCTTCGCTGTAATTAATTCCAATGCTTCAATACACATACAATCAATACACGCATGAACATAGATCGAATGAATGCCATTTAATAAAATAATTCATAAATATAACATTTTAGACAAAAAAAAAATAAGTGGTTGTCATTTCGTAACCCTATAATTTTTGGCTTCGTTATTGTATTGCTTCATAAACTGAGTCTATCCGGGTCGGGATACGATCAAACGTATTTATTTACGAACCAAATTAAATCACCGTAATTTTAGCTTACCTTGTCGTTGCTAATTCTGAGGAAACTATAAAAACGTTCCGTTTCATGTTCAAATTTAAAAAAACAATTACACAAGTAAATACAATAAACAAAGAAGAAGGGAGAAGGTACCTACTCTTCAAAAGTTTACAATTGATAGTAAATAATCCTTTAATATTGAATTTGCTCAACTCTGTACAGTATCTCAAGACGATAATTTTTACGATTATTGGCCAAATACTTATAACACTAAAACTTTCTTCGACGTCATAATGCCTATGCATTTCCCTAAATTATACAGAAAAATAATCTTTCTTAATCTTTCTTTCATAAAAATTATGTCTCTCTTGTTTGGCAGCACCGCAATGCAGTTAGTTGATTTAAAAAACTCATAACGTACAACAATAACTAAGTCTAATAAGAAAACTCGACTAAACTGAACTCGTTAAACGAATAAAGTAATGAGCTAATGAGGACTGCATTCAAGTTAATGCATTCAAACAGACAACACTGAGTTCAAATTTTACAATGAGTCCACCACCCTTTTGACATACGAGATACGAGTATAATTTACATACCAGCGAAGAAGTGTGAAAGATTTAAATACAGACATAGTATAGTAGGGATACCGAATTTATTTAAATAAGCATCCCTTTTAAGTTTGCAGATATCTCGCCAAACATGTGTGTCTACATAGTATTCAATCAAATGTTTCCGTTTTGAAACCGTCGGGAGACTCTCTACACAACTCGAACACGTTCAGGCTATCTGCGCAGATTACCTACATAGGTCTACCCACGCATTGGAAAAGTCGGAAAAGTCTATCCATCCGGTGAGTATAACCCATACATTACATTAATCCTGTATATTTTCACCTCTCGTTAAATTTGCGACGTTGGAAAGCACAGTGACAAGCACCGGCGCCGCGCGGCTTGCCACGTCTCGTGGAAACTGTGCCACGTCGCGCCTTCTCTCAGTAAAAGTACTTTCTTCGAGCCGCTTTCGGAAACTCGTCTAGAACGAATGAATTTCCTCGCTTTACTAACCTTGTACGATGTGACATAAGGCTGTTGCCAGCACATGCACTATAATTAGAACTGTCGGTGTTTTATGGCCGCGGGAACCGGCGATTGCCGATCGACGACACGCCTTAGTAAACTCCGTGAGAAAAACCACTGTGGTAGAAGGCTCTATCATCAATTTCACCATTTCAACTTTCAATCATTGGAAAACATTTCAATTTTATTTACACGTCTTTGATCTCACACTGTTTACATTCGATGATTATATTATAATCTCTAACATCTCTTATTTAGCGTTTATTTAAAATCATACCTAATACTTTCTGTGTTGCAGTTCCTAGATTGTATGATTAATTCGATGTCATCACATCATTAAAACCTAAAAAAAAAAAGTACAAAAGTAACCTATCAATAATATCAGCGGATTACATTCAATTTCACTTTATTATTAATTTTACGATTATAACGCAATTTACCAATGTTCCCTGATCAATAAATAATACAATAAAGATACCTAAATAAAAGTATATTAATAAAATATTCGTTTAAGAATCTGACGGTAGTTTTATTTTTTAAATTTATAGATTAGTAGTAATTTATAGAGGTATATATGGGATTGGCGAGCAATAAAAAATTACTTTCCTTTTGTATGATCTCCGTATACTATATATATATATAGTTGACTTGAAAAAACTCTTGCAAAGAAAATTAACTGCCCGCGGCTTTTCACAATTCAAACGGCAACAATTAAATGTCGACATGTTATTTTTTTATGATGATGTTGTTTTACTGCCGTAGCATTATTTAGAAACGGGTTTAAATGAACTTTAAATAAAAATAAAAAAAAAGAATAGCTGGCATACCCAAGAACAATGCGTAAGTGGCTTTCTGAGATGATGTTTTGCTGACAAACGATAGAGCAGAGCTCCAATTAAAATAGATATACAGTGAAATGTTCATGCTGCTTGTCAGCAATTTTTTTTTTTTTAACTTTTTGAATATCTGTCGTCAATTATGTTTCACATCACAACGACACACGGGTGGGTACAAGCCAAAAAAGTCAAATGTCACATTTCGTCACGAATTGGGCGATCCCACCTTAAGTATAACTTGCAGTTATACTTAAGGTGGGATCGCCCAACTATTAGTTTTAGAAACATGATTTTAGTGGCATTATTATGGCCTTAAGTAAAGGATCGGATACCGACGGTTCACGTTAATACCACTGGCCGTGTGCACCGACACAGCGCCACCCATTTTTTTTATAGATATACTAGATCCTGCCCGCGCCTTCGCCCGCGTGGAATTTGGTTATCGCGCTCCCGCGGGAACTATGTTTTTTTCCCGGGACCCCAACTATCTCCATTTCATCCCAAATTTCATCTCAATCGGTCCATCGGTTGAAGCGTGAAGAGGTAACAGACAGACAGACAGAGTTACTTTCGCATTTATAATATTAGTATGGATTTGACCATTTAGACCAAGAACAATAACGATGTAATTATTATATTTTACTTAGAGTCTGTGCGGTTTCGCAGTCACCTTCTTTTGTGCCTATGCTGGAGTGCGGTAGCACTATATACTCGTAATATAGCTTCCGCCCGCGACTTCGCCCGCGTGGAATTCGGTTATCGTGTTTGTGAGAACTACGCATTTTTCCGGGATAAAAAGTAGCCTGTCCTTTCCCGGGACTTCAACTATCTCCATCCCAAATTTCATGTAAATCGGTCAAGCGGTTGAAGCGGATAGACGGACAGACAGACAGACAGAGTACCTTTCGCATTTATAATATTAATATGGATGGATATCATACAGATTTGTATTTTAGTAGAGTTGTGTAAGGATACCGTAAACGCCCTCTGAGGGTTCTAGTGGATTTTGCCAGTGAATCAGCGAGCAGCAAAACAAATTGCTCAAGCCATGCCGAACTCTTTTGTTTCTGCACAGAACGAATGCTCGCGTAAAAGACCCGTTACGAAGAGAAATAAAATAAAGGGTGAGGTCGAAAATGCTGAACGTTTTATGCGTATGGAGCTGGAAACAAAGAGTCGTTTAACTGTTTCGAAGGCCAATAAATATTTTAGAGCAGTTTTTATCTTCTGCGCCCGCACACGTGTCGGTCGATTTAGGTCACGAAAGATTTTTCTATCCAATGGCGGCCATAAATCGTCTGGCCTTTGTTTCGCTGCTAAAGGTCAGATTTCTCAGACCGAAATAAAACAATAGCATACGTAGCAGCGAATGGTGACACGTAAATATCCCATCCAGACTTTACAACCTTCAGATACCAGTCTAATCTATATCGTTACCGTACCATAAACAAGCAAATCTACCAGGTCCCAAAGAAATCACCCATTTATACTCTATAGAAATATTACTCAGCTTCGAGATCATTAATTAGGCTATCAATCATGCGTCAGTGATTTATTTATAAATAAATATAAATATACTTATTCATTGCAATCACATACATTTCTCTGATGACTAGGTTCATCGGAGTTTGTTCTAACTGGCCGATAACATTAAATACGTAGAGATAAATTTCTAAAAAAAAACCTTGACAGATCATGAAAAATCTACACATAAGTAAGTAATAAATATCTACTTTTTTTTAACAACTTTCATTGACATTCCATAGACTACCAAAATCCCCTTAGCGTGCGGCAAGAGAAGGCAGTATGCGTGCGAGCCGGTTAGTGCGGCGATAGCGACACGGCAACCGCGGTTGCGCGGTCTTTCCACTCCGCAGCGAATTTCGCCGCTCTCGCCCACTGATCTACATTTCACTTCCAATATGGGTCAATAACTGCCCACGCTCAGCCCCTCTGAGCGCGGCCGTTCACCTCGCCACTCCGAATCATTGTTCGCCAAATGTAAAGCGTTGCTTGAGGTCGATGACCGACGATGGTTTGCTGTCAGCGCAAGTCTTCTTCGAATGCCACTCGACACGCTATCATCAGCGCAAATACAAACATTCTCTAGGTAGTTATTCTTTGAGCCGGTGCCAGTTGGAAGTTTGTTTATGCCGACCGGATAGAACATAGCCACCTTCCGTCTAATTAAGATTAGGAAACAAAACAATTATAGTGTTTTAAATGATGATGATGATTATGGTTTCAATGGGAACGCTAAACTTGGAAAATGCTCAAATTAGTAATAGTCGCTGAAGGCGGTAATTTAGGATGTTTTTTTTTCACAAGTTATTTCCAATTCACAAACAACTAATTCATAAAAGCCTTTGCAATAAAGGCGTAGTGAAAAGTATCACTTATCAGGATAACTAACGATATGCATATAGGATAGGTAGGGTCAATAACCGTATTCAAGATCGGCAAATGTTTTCCAAAATTTCCACGGAACTTTCAACAGTATAATCAGAATCTGTTTATGCACAATATGATAAACTATGACGCAGTGAATTGATGAGTGGAACATCGGCGAGAACTCTATGTTGGAGCGAGGAAAGTGGCCCGCTGAACGGCGCTTGCCGTAGCATCCGAAGTGTCACGTTGAACTCTTACATAAGCATTTGGTTTGCTTTCGAAAATACTAAATGACCATTTTGGACATGTCTCGAGCGAACAATGCATTTCGTAGCCAACGTCAATTGGTGGGCTTAAGAAAGTCGTGTTCATACCGTATGAGTACCGACGTCCGCTCTAGATCCTTAAAGGCATCAATCTTAAAGGTAGAATCTGGATGTCGCTAATAATCCTTAATCTTCTTAATGTTATTTAATCCGATAATGCAAGCAAAATTTGGAATTTCCTACCTACTATTTTTACACACGTACCTACCTATAAACTCAATTTGCTATCGCTCTTTACAGAGGTAACGCTAAATCAGTACCTAACAATAGTAGATGTTAACTAAGGGTTGAAAATGACCCATTTCAACTGAGATATTTCTGGCGCTCGAACGAAGTGAGAGCGCCAATAGTTCGAAGGTAAAATGGGCAATTTCACCAGTGTTAAACATTCTACTTTTCATTTCGACTGTGAGGAAAGTAAAATACTACACGCATATTTTATAAAACGGATATATTTTACCCATATCCAAAACCAAACATTTTCGAACTGGCCACTTACCACAGCGGACTAGACTTGGGGGGCTACCACGAAATTCGAACTTTGTATCGGACCGTCCCGCTCACTCTCGTATTAAATACTATCAGCGTGTGCTGGACGGCACGAAACGAAGTTCGAATTTGCTCTTCGTGGTAGGGCCTGTAATCTAGTTGATCACGACGTGCATCCATGGCCATGCCGAAGCGTGAAAAAAAGTGTCATGCCATCATGGCATTATGGCGGGCAGCATAAAAGAGGAATGATTTGAAATGTTGAATGATTGTAATGGGGACTATCGTTTCTTTGCTCTGTTGACTAAGGTCTAGAGGTATAACTGTCAAAGGCGACTCTATAAGATCGGTGCCGAAACTAAGTTTTAAATCTTGAATCTCATTAAGTTTATTAATTACTAGCATCAGCCCGCAGCCCGAATATAAATCTGCATATAACTTTTCTTTCCGACATCCGATTTTCATCAAACATAGCTTATATGTGCTCTATCTATCCTTGAAAACTGCATGCAAATCGGTTCAGTAGTTTCGGAGATTAACTCTAACAAACAGACAGACAGACAGACAGACAGAAAAGATTTATAAAAATCGCTGTTTTGTGGTCTGCCATACATCTTTAGACCCCCCGTTCCTTTTTTGAACTTTTCTTTCTATGTACAGACACGCCGGGTTCTGCTCTTTTATTATAGTATAGATAGATAAATGACTATCATCATATCGAGTAGATATGTCGCATTGTTGTGCAGTTCCGTTTTCTTCGGAATTTTTATTTTTATTTCAGGAGGAGATCAGTTTTCAACAGGTTAATTAAATAAATTAATAATTTAGGTATATCCCGAAACTCGCCAAAACCACTGAAAAGTGAATGTTGTTGGACCTCACGCGACACTAGCGCCTCTAGCGGCAAATTCACACGCGATAGCCCCCATTGTGAAGAAAATCAACTGTAAAATTATTTTACGTCACACCAGGCCGAAAAGCGGGATTTACTGCCCTTGGGCGCTACGAAAAATCCCTCTTCACGGCCAGGTGGTGACGTAAAATCGTATACTAACCACGGGCGGTCGTAAAGAAATCCTCAGACCGCTAGATTATAGCCCTCGCCTCCGGCTCGGGCCTCAATTACCCGCGATCTGAGATTTTCTTTACTTGACCGCCCTAGGTGTGTAATGTACTATTAATATGAACCCGTTGAAAGTTTTTTTTCATCATCATAATGAACACAATTATCTTCAACTCCATGGCTAATATTAAAAAGAAAAATTATCACCCTAGAGATGAAAACGCAATTTTCC
This sequence comes from Aethes cnicana, assembly GCA_963971205.1. Classification (NCBI taxonomy): domain Eukaryota; kingdom Metazoa; phylum Arthropoda; class Insecta; order Lepidoptera; family Tortricidae; genus Aethes; species Aethes cnicana. Next base: position 5,302,187 of record OZ020278.1, on the reverse strand, counting down.
ACCCGGCTATATCTTCCCATGAAAATTGAACTTTCCAAACAGGAGAGATGAAAAGTAACAAACCCATCAACTGCAAAAGTTTACTGAACTTTGACTTAAATAATATTTCACTTCGTTCCCCCACTTAAAAATTGAAACGGAAATCTAACCGACATTCTAATAGAGTTAAGTATGTATAAACAAGTTAGCAACAAGCGGAGTCGTTGTTGCTAAGTGTATTTAAACTATACATGCTCAGACCGCAAACCAGCTAAATATATTGGCCCGGAGCAGTTATCGCACATGGCGGACAGGTTGTGCCGTGGCCCAAGGAGAAACACTCCGCTTGCTCCACATTCAAGTTCGAAGCCGATGACTCCTCGTGACCGCGTCCTCCTTAGCGAGTGCTGCTTTATCTCGCCGAATTTCTCCACTGTTCCGCATCATCATGAACAAAAAGTCGAGACCCGTTCGGTGGAAGCGCGGCCTAGTTGCGACTCTGACCTGCCCACATAGCGCCGCTTGTACCTACTACAGCTCAACGCCAAACACAGAAGACAATTTTGTACCAACAAATGTGCTAATTGTGCTCGATGGCTCCACAAATTGTTTGTGGTAAGTACTCAGTAATGCAATGCACGTGTCTTAGATAATAACTGCGGAGATAACATTTATTCAAGCTCTTAAAGACGACTCTTGTTTGACATTAAGTTAGTTTTCAAGTATCTACCTACATACACATATGTAAAACACCTTGCGGTACATTTTGACACTGAACTTTTGACTCCGCATGAAAAAGCACGTTTCGTTTATGCACCTATTTCTTAAACAAAGAGCTATGATTCTGTTGCTAAGTCAACAATACGAGCATGGGCCCGGGCCAGGCTATAATGGCACCTAGCGAACGAATTTATAAACACTAGAGAGAGTGACTCTGAGAGCTGTAGACCTCGCTAGTCCATTTTTGCATAGCTTAAATAAGTTTTTTTTTATATTTTGAACACCTAAAACGGAATGGACAAATAATCTATATAATTTTGTAACCTAGTCAAAAAATGACCCGATAATCGATTATGAAATTCAACTTGTAGAAGAGAATATATACATCCGGAATACGAAAGCATTTTGGCTAAGTTGAAACGGAGACTTCGCTCGCTCGGTCAAAACTACATAATACATGTTTTGAGTCTATTTGCCAATATGAAGAATTTGAAAGACAATATTTAGAGCGACTTTTCATTTAGATTGATTTCATACTGTGAGATCAAAAGATTTTAATTCTGATCTTGCTTATAAATAAACCTGCGCTTAGTTAATAAACTAACAGTGATTAGATATGACAGATAATGACAATATGGGTCAGTCAAATCATGTATATTTATGCAGGTATACCTACCTAATATGTTGGTGGTACAAGTTGTTATTTATAGAACTGATGGTACGAACGCAAGCTTTGGCAGGCTAAAAGCGCCATGAATTAAGTTTTTATTTTATCAGGTACCAATTACACGCGCTGCGCCGCAAGCGCCCGTCGCCAAATAAGCGGCTTCTTATCGTAGCTACCGTACGTCGAACACCTACTGACCGACTGAGCAAGCAAGCTTTATTTATCATTATTTTTTCACTTTCCGGTCCTACTATAAAAGGAGGTAGCATAACATTAACAAACGACATCGTAATTGCCAAGTTTTCTCGTTGCTTTTTGGTTAATATCTCTAGATCTATGTAGATTGGGATAAACATGTGCAATAAATACCTATCATACCTATTTCTTGTACGTACTGTTCTTTGGCAATATGATCATTGATTCGAGCCCCAAAACATAGATCGATCGATGAACTTATCGACCTAACCTAATCAATTTTGAATGTTACATTAATAGTTAATCTAATGACAAAAATAAAAACGGAGTATGATCTGCACTTAATAAATACTACACGTTTTAATTGTCTTCTTAAAACTTGATAGAGAAACCTCTAGAACGCGGTGCGTATTTTGGTCCAACTTGTGAGCACATTGTGAGCGAGCTTTAGGACGAGGTTGATCCATGTTAGTTTCGGATACTTTAAACGAGCTCGCCATATTTATTTGTATACCTAATATACAAACGGAGAAAAACTGATGTAACGATTTGGTATTTTTTTTCAATGTTTCTCATCTAGATAACGTATTTAGCCGGGCAAAGCTCGGTTGATCAGGTATTATGAAGTTAAGCAAGAAAACTTAATGAACTAATTAGTTTGTTCTATAGAACATATTATGTGCACGAATAAAATTATTAAACTAATCCCCACTGTACAATATTCTTGTTATTTTCTTTATTTGGACGTAAACGTAAGGTGCTTTATGAAGTAGGTACTTTTTGTCAAAGTTCAAAGCGTGTGATAGCAATCGAATGCGGGCTAGAGGTGCGGCGTGCAGTGCAATACCGGAGGACGCGCGTCCACCAGATCGCGGCGCGGGCGCAGCGCAGGTAAATGTCGCGCGTGCGGCCTCCGCACTCACAAACGGCCTTTGCAGTTCGGCGCGGTCGACGACCCGACCGGGGTTGATGACCGGACTCGCATGTAGTTTTCACTTTCGTCCACAAAGGATAACTGTACCACATAAGTCACGTGCACCATGATTCAGTCAATGACGATTCCGCATCGCGGTTCCTGAATCCTGAGATGAATACGTAACATCCTATAGAATCGACGAAATTTCACTCTGCGCCTAAAAATCATGGCTTTCGAAATAATAACGCAGTGTTTGGTGATCGGTCGTAGAGATGAAAATAACCTAATCATGTGATTTCGAGGTTAAATACTTAAGTACAAATTCGATCAGTTTTACATATTAATATCAACCAACGACTCGTTTACCTGTAGAGCTAGGAGGTTGTTGCACTAATGATAGCCGATGTCGTAAGTCGGGCGATGGACGGGTGTCCTTTGGGGCATTTTGGGTACAATTAGGTAATTTCTGGTGTGGGGGGGGGGGGGGCGATGCGTGGGGTAGTGGGCTCGGCGGTTGTGCAACCGGTCGTCGACTCGGTTATGTCAGCGGCTTACGTAAGCGTCCCTCGCGAAGCGGGCGCGGGCGCCGATCGCCCCGCGACTTCGCACTTCTCGCGGACTATTTGCAGACGCCTGCGACTCGTTAGCGCCGGCTCTAGTTAACAAACGTGTATTGTCCAAGCTAAACAACGAGAGGTGGTACGAGTTTTATTTGAGTAAAAACAGAACAGGTCGTCAAGTAACTTGAATATTGGTACTTGTATTAGATGCAATTATTTTAATAAAGGAATACCTATCTTTATTATCTTTCTTTCCTATTAACTGTGTATCCTTTCTGTATTTCCTGTGTTTTGTACATGGTGTTCAATAAAGAGTATTGTTGTTATCTTTAGGTATATCAATAATGAAGATATTTTTATTGAAAAATTATTTTACCCAGTGACTTCGTATAACCTGAAGGCAATTCAAATAAGTACCAAGTTATTTTTTAGCTCTTCCTTTAGAGAGAAAGAAAACATTTTATTCATTACATTATACACATAAAAGACAAAAAGAGCAATATTTACACAGAACAAATGAAAAAGTCTTGTGGTCTGTCATGAAATGGACCCAACTAAGTTTGTGCTAGCATTAATGCTAGTGCTGGTCTTACGTTCGGACAATTTGGTGAGACCGGCTACAATTTTTTTACAAAACACTACAAAAATTTCACGATTTTTTTCTTCCTAAACCTTTTCTAAATCATAGAGAAAAAACTAGCAAGAAAAAAATAGCAGCTACATCGAGAAGCCTAGAGTTTTAGACAGACTAGTAACGCACAGCAGATTAGGTTAGGTTAGGGTATTTGATTTCAACAACCATAGTACAATTTCTAAACTAATGTGAGCGTAGTCGTTGTCAATAATCCAACGACCATATGAACATTTTTGTGGGTAGGTACAAATGTGTAGTTATAACCTATGCAACGACCGCAAAACAATTTCTCAACGAACGCGAAATCGTTGTGTCCTGACCGACGAGCATGTTCTGACCAAATGTGTGGTCCGAGTGAAACTTTAGTGGCCAACATACCCGTGTCCTTTTGATGGTTTCTCTATCTTATCAAAATAAGCGATAAGCGAGTGTCGTTCTTTGTATCCGGTATGTAATGACAATGTTGTCAGAACATGTTTTAAATATGTTATTGATAGGCAAATGAGCATACAAGCCACCTGATGGTAAGCAAGCGACTGTGCCCATGGAAATAAAGAAATCATAAGATTTCGAGTGCGTTACCTCGCCTCTATGCCAGTAATTTCACCGGCTGTCTTGCCCCTTACACAACATCGCGAATCGCGAGCACTGCTATTTGGTGGTAGGTAGATCCGGACAGACTTTGCACCGGGTCCTACCACCGGCAAAAATATAATCTCCCGTATTTAGACTTACAACTAAATTAAATCAATAAAATATTTGTGTAATCATTACAAAATGATCTTGTCACATTAATTTACCGCATTACCATAAAGATTCCATTACGCTCACATTTTCGTGTAATTTATTTTTAAAGGCACCGACTTAACAATATTGCGTAAAGGCCTGTTAAGCTTAACCTTTCGTTAATCGGTTAGAGCTAGTACGAGCTCATTGTGATGGTTGAGAACAAAATGTGCCCTAAAGGAGTGATTAAGATTATTGTCGGACTGGAGTGGTGATGGAGAAGGGGCTGAAGCGGTTGCGTCAGCGCGGCCAGAGAGCGGCCGGACTCAACGCACAAGGTTGCAGAGGTTCAATGCTCTAGAAATACGACACCCGACCCCGCGCAACCACACGCTGCGCCCGCGCCGCTCGTAGACCCCTCCGCTACGACGCGTAGAACACAGGAAAAAAACACTTACCTACCAATTGGGGATACCTGCCCTAAATGTGACTAGAGGCGCTACCAGGAACAATAATAGAGCAAACTGAGGTCTTTAATTGATAACAACTTGTTCTGTAGATTACAGTTCAGACACTTATGCAATATTTAAGTGACTTGCTAATTTAATTTCGTTTATAGGGTTGCTTGCTCAAGTCACTTGGCCATTTATTTAGGACATTATTATCATTCTACCTTACCTTGAATTGTGAAATAACAAGAAAAGATCAATAATTAAAGTCACTATATATTTCAAGACATTTGGGCTCTTTGTCAGTTTGCGTCAGACAGTTAACATTTAAATTATATTCACTTCTCGTGATTTTTAATCCAAACAAGTTAACAGTGTCTACTACTCAAGGTAAAATCTGTCCAGCCAGGTTCTTATGAGAATTTTCCTCGAGTTTCCGTCGGTAGTATGACTAGATTAACTGAAGGCTTTTAAAAATAACACCACCTACAATGCAATAATGAAAAGTCTCGATGTTCGAAGGTGCAATACTACCTAGAGTGAAGGCTGACAACTAATGAAATCATAGGTTATTCGGGAAGCCGTGGGCTTTCAATACAACAATGAACTGTTGTAGTTAGCCTGCTCCTGGGGGCAGCTCTGTGATCGGCAACCAGATAGAGATAGCAACCTTCGAAAGACCTGCCCGAGCACGTACAATGTGCCAACCTGGTTAGCGTCAGCGTTTCGCAATTTTATAGAGGTATAAAAAAGTTTGAATCTGACCTTTGTGCACCGAATTTAGCGCGATTGGTATTCCTGTGGCGACGATGTGTGTTTTTCGTAACGCGTGTTTCGGCGCAGGCGCACACGGCAACCGTGACCAACATATCCACGGTACCAACGGGATACAAATTATTTTCGTCACTTTGGCACATGCACGCCACATTGTTATATGAATGTGTGAAAGTCGAGAAGCTAAAAATATCCTTGTGTCAAACAATGTGTATAAATTACACGGTCGCAGATTAGATAATGAAACTTAAAGAAGCGAGAAAAGGTAGTCAAGTTCAAAATATCGAGGGAATAAATTTACTACTTCTTAATGTATTCAAAGTTTGTATCGAAACGACAATACCTATTTAATTTAGTGCCATCTAGTGATGGCATATTTGCGTGATTATCTCAATATCTTTCTGTTGAAAAATTCGAGGTTTTATGATGGTGTTAATAAGTTTAGTTGGATTTGTAGAATACTTATTTTACAAGTACTTTATGTAGGTACAGTGTTTGTATAAACATAAACAAAACATGAATCAAGCCCCTTGTTATTTGTCTAGACAGATACACCCGACCGATCAATAGCGTAGCGACATCCGATAATATATATTTTTTAAGAAAGTAGAGCAATGCATTTAATGAAGATTGTTTTGTTCACAATTTATCAAAAAAGTTATTGAACTTTATGTTTACACCAACATCGATTAGTCTCGGTACAATTATGTAGGGATTGATCCAAGAATGCTTCATATGTACCTTCCTATAATAAAGTAGCTAGGTACAATACAGTCAAGATCATCTACTAGAATAGATTATCATATGAGGAAAACATACGATAAGGTTGCACCAAGTAATGCCTATTTTAAACAAGGGCCATCAATAGTCATCATTGCCATTGCTCACTGGCTCACCTGATCAAAAACCTTCGGAGCAAAACAAGCGAACTTGTTTATTTATTTTTGCAACGAAATGTTGTCAATTTCTCCGCTCACTTCTTTGATCATTCTGATTTCTTGCAAGAAACCGTAGAAAGCGTCACTGTGCTTATACAACTCTTTAACACCGCACGCAAACGACGGCACCAGGCTTCGACATCACCAAAAATCGTCGTCAATTCGCGATAGCAACTCTTTGGGCCGGGTTCACTGACCGTCTTGGCCCGCTTTACTAAGACCAACGTTTCACCGCAGTATCGGCAATAGCTATACGTTATGGCAGTAGGCTGAAAACTTAATTATAAAGTTAGATAATACCCATTGCAAGGATTTCGAAATTATGCCAATTCAAATGCTATACCTAATAGCTTGTATAATTTTCTTGGATATTTTAAATAGATATAAATACCTACCTATATTTTAAATATTTGGCTAGGTTAGGTTACTTTCAAATTATATGGGAATTGTGTTGTATTAATCAACGCAAAAATTGGGCTCTGGGGTCTCATTCAAAATCGTAAATAGATATCAGATCTCGGAGACGTGACTACGTGACTGTCGGACTACGTGATATATGCCACAACCGTGATTTTTTTCAGCCATCCAAATACCACCATTTAGCTGGCAGGGGGGGGACACGTGACTAACAAAAAATAGCACTTTAAAGCTTAATATTTCACAAACGCATCACTTAATCAAAAAATAGCTTTAACAAACCCACAATATTTTTTAAGACCTATTCAACGATATGCTGCACCATACACAAGAAAAAAAAATACATACCCACTTTACGAGTAGGGGAGGTACCCTATAAAAAAAAATTAAAATTTTTATTCTACCACTTTGTCAGCGTAACTAATATGTATATTCATGCCAAATTACAGCTTTCTAGAACTAAGCATCTCCGAGCAATAGTGCGGACAGACGGACGGACGGACATGGCGAAACTATAAGGGTTCCTTGTCGACTTCGGAACCCTAAAAATGGTACATCTAGAAGTTGATTAATATTTAAATTTTCAGCGTTTCTACAAGTTTCGCCGCTACCTACGCTTGCTGTCACATTTTCAGCAGTCTGCTTCGACTTGACCTCAGCAATATGTTATAAGGGTACGTTCAGAAAAGAGGCTGGTTCAGAAAGGACACACATACGTGTAATATTATAATAGTAAAAGTGTGTTTGTTTGTTTGTTTGTCCTTCTTCCTCGTCGAAACGTTTAGTAACGATAACGAAACGATAGTTTGAGACCCAGGAATTACATAGAATAGTTTTTATCCCGATATTTCCACGGGAACGGGTTTGATACGTACGTACATGTCAAACCAGTTTTTTAAAACTTCTATAAATACAACCATCTACTATACCTACATCATCGGGTAGGTACGTAAATTCTAAGTCTACGCGCGGGACGAAGTCGCAGGCAACGGCTAGTAAACATAATACGTAACAATAAAAACAATTCAACATATTTTAGAGACGCGTACTAATAAGTCTGTATACAAATAGATGTCATTGGATTGATGAATATGTAAATCTGAATATGTAAATCTGAATATGTAAAGTAATAAATATGTGAATGTAATAGTCAATAACTTAGTTTTATAGGTACTTAGATATCAAACTTGTACTAAACCGAGCAATACGCATAAAGTTGATTTGTAAAACTATAAATAGCCATAAATGAAGCTGGTTTACAACTTATTGTTAGCATTTAAGTACATAAACAACCTCATTATTTTTTATTCTCGTCAGGACCATTTGAATGAGATATATATCTAAATGAACAAACAGGCAACATTATAATCCCTTTTGAGTCAGTTATGCAAGATAATTAATGTGCAGATTGTCAGGAAGTTGGCGCCCAGCGACGCGGGTGGTGACGCGTGCGCAGCGTTACCGGTAACGGCTAGGTCCGCAGCCTTTCACGCACTTAATTTGGCAGGACCCCCTTCTGCCGCGCCCCTCGCCCCAACACCAAGAGAAAGTAGCAAGCCTACGCAATGCTAGGGTCGACGACCGAACTCGAAAATTCTTAGCTCTGACGAAAAGTGACACACTACCTGCATGCATTTTATATTCAGTATGTGTGGTCAGTTTCTTGCACGGCCGATGAATGGGCGATGCGAGTAGCTCGAGCTGGGTTAGCAACGCATTGTCCCGCGGAGGCACGTATAGTAACACCCACGCTAGCTAAATAACTGATGTTGATGTCTGATATCCTTATCGAACCATTATTAATTATATTTTTATACTAGCCGTTGCCAGAGAGTTCGTCCCGCGTAGATTTAGAAAAACTGGTTTGACCCGTAAAAAACCCGTTGCCGTGGAAATATCGAGATAAAAAGTAGCCTATGTTATAAGCAGACAGTTTGAGAATTTCTTCAGGAACGTGAAGAAAGAAAAACAAACGATTTCACATTATAAATTATTTAGTAATTACTTAATTTTTGAACGACCCACGAAACGAATGAACCGTGAATAACTGGTATGCGTTCATTACGATCTCTATACACGTTTTGTTCGAAACAATTAACAAAAGGTAAGTTTTAACTAACTCCTGTTAGAGAACAGGCGTTAACTATGTTGTCGGTTCTCGCAAGTGGAGCAGTTAGTACTTAACTGTGGCTTCAATGTAAATGTAAACACCGAGAAAACTAAACTTACTCAACATGATTTATCTATCATAGCTTTTGCTTTTCCAATAATAGGGATTATATTATATTAATTTAATTAGATTATATTAATAGCGACAACTTTTTTTCCTTAGTCTATCAGGAAGATTATGGAAAAGTATTGGACACGTTTTTTTTTCTTTTTTAACGTAATCAAACTTATACGGAGATATATTGAGTTGAAATGTCACGTGACGTCACGGTTAGGTACGATTTATAGGTAACGGTGACGTAGTTAGCCCCCACTCTCCAACTTTAATGCGTTTCAACTTAGTCATTCTTTGTTAATTTGATAAAACAAAAAATACGTGTCTAATATTTTTTTATTACCTGTCTGACGGACTAATTAGAATTTCGATTTCTTCACCCTATCGTCATACCTATACTCTTATCTTATTACATTTCTATATTGCACATCCACAAAACAAAAAGTTGATCAGACAATCAGACATTGCAACGGCCCAGTTAAAAATGATGTCGCCGAAGGGCTTGGAAAGTCACGATTCGTGAATGATTAGCGACGTAAAAAATAACCGTATTAAAACATAACAGAATTGTGTTCTACTTGTCTACTAAGCGCCAGCCAACGAAAGCAAGCTCGGGCTCGGGCACGGGCAGCCTCGGGGCTGTATTAGATTGAAGAACGCATATTTTTATAGGATTTCGTATCAATCGTATCGGACATCCGGTTATACTGTATTGTGACGATGGCGTTTAAATATTGGCCTTGTTTTGTTTTCAGATGTTTTTTTATTTCTCACCATTCTTTTATTTTTATCAGCCACATCAGACCTTGCCTTGTATTAGTCTCTCAGATCCGAACTGAGGCTGCAAGCTGCAAGCAAAACGGAAACCCTGTAAGTTATTTTAATGGTTCAAAATGATACCAATTTTGGCTGACACTTATTTAACCTAAGTATATCGAGTAATTTTGAATTGTTCCCAGTTCTACAGATTTCTTTTACAGAATACCATGTCTACAGATTTCTATTTCTACACATTCCCAAGTGTACAGATTCCCAATTTTACAGAATTGGTATTCTACAAAATTTCAATTCTACATATTCGTAATTATACAGACTCCAATTTCCACAAACTCCCAATTCTATAGATTCCGCTTAGGATCAACTCAGCCCACGGGCTCAGTCGACTACTAGTTTACCGGTAAGGGTCCACTCAGTCCGTGAATATGCAAAGACTTAGGAATGTGACTGGGTCGACGGGTCCCCGCTACGCGGGGCCCCTATTTCTAGGTAGTTTGCCCTTCGGGCGTATATAGATAACTAACGAACCTAACCTACATTCACACCTAACGGACTGAGTGGACCCTTACCGGTAAAATAGTAGTCAGATAAGAAACTGTGGAATAAAGAATATGTAGAATTGGGAACCTGTGTAATTGGTTATCTGTTAAATTGGGAACCTGTGTAATTGGTTATCTGTTAAATTGGGAATCCGTAGATTAGAGAATCTGTAGGATTGGGAATCTGTAGTCATGGAGATAGTTCGTAATTTTAGCATTCACATGAATTAAGTGATGATCAGATGAATACGCGCGAGTAATAAGCAAGTTTTAAACGCTTTAAGCAAAACTTTAAACGAGTGCAAGCATAAGAACAACTTAGCTATAATAAATGAAAGAATCCACATACAATTAATACATAGGTATAACGAAAGAACTCTGTAGATCCTAGTAAAAAGAATGTTATAATTATAAAATAATTATTAGTAACGTTGGTGACATCATGACAATAAGGCATTCATGGTCACGGCGCATATTGCAGGTACCTAGTAGGTGGTAGCTGGGTGGGCGTGCATCTGCGCAGTAGCTGGACAGGTCGTTTCTAATCAAGTGTTAATTTATTGTATTAGCTGAAGGCTCGATGCACGTGAGGCTAAGAGGCGCGCACGAACGTGCCGCGGTCCACCATGGAAAATCACAGAAAACAAGGACACAATGCAATGGTTCATTCAACCGGACGTTATTATTCAACGAGCGCACTGTGATGAAACTACACAGATCTTCATTATTATTAACAAAGCCCAACGTTTCGACATATTGGAACACGTAATCGTGAGCGCAGCGTAAATACCTAGGGCACGTTCGGACTCGGCCGAAATTACAAGCCCTTTAATTTTTGTCGCCCTACAAAAAGTACCTTATAAGTAATCCCAAAATGAAATTTTCTTAATTTTTTTCGTTCTATTCCACTAAGGATGGATTTATTTTAGGTAGGGATATACTTAGTGGCGATTAAATTTAATGTTAGTCGTTTGGTTAGTTACCATTACCACACCTCATTCACTTCCTTTGAAATGTCAAAATACCTACGGATTGATATTTACGGAAGACTCTGTAGCTTGAGCTGAATGCTAGGGTTGTAAGCATTACGAATATATTATACCGGTGTACCGTATAGCACGACTCAACTTGGAAGGCCCGCGGCAATGAACTAAGTGCAGAGTCTGTGGCAGTCTAAAATTAATCGCGTGTTGTGTACCTAAGTTGTGTCGTTCTATACCTACCGCTTACCAACAGGGGGGCCGTGTGCCCCTATAACGTAAAGAAACGTAGTTACCAAACGAAGTTTAAAAGTACTTAATGAATTTTACACATGGACCCTAAAAAAATGGACCATATTTTTTGGGCATAAATATGGTAACGAAAAAAAATGGTTTTTTTTAAACCATATTGTGTGAGACATTAAAAAAATACTTCTTATAAGGATCTCAAATATTTTTTTTTTAAATAATTTAATGGTAGATGGTTTTCAAGTTATGTAAAAAATAGGCTAAAAATGACCGCCCCCTTCTGATCTTTTAAATTGGGTGCTGGGTTTCCAAATTTAGAAAAAAAAATACAGAAGATAGTTCTTGATCTATACATTGCAGGAAAACCAATATTATAGGTTTTAAATAAGAAATTCATGGTATTTCAAATAATATAGAAACTCGCCCTTGTCCGGTTATTTTTTAATGTATTACTTAATCTACAGGACACCAATACTGATGATGACACGAGCAATGAACAGCCGCCGTGGAGAAATCTCCGCTTGACAACCCTAAACGGTATTAGTATGCATGCCGGAGAGTCCATCGCAGCCAAAACCGACCACACGATGGTGTAACCGCGTGAGTGCGGTAGTAATGGGCCGGGTTCGTTCGCCGATAAAAGCGAAAGTCTGTTCACTGGGACATCGACCGGCTCCTGGCCCTGCCCGTAGCCCGTGCCCGCTGGCCCTCGGTGCGTGGGCGCCGACTGACTCCCGGGCTTGTGGGCGCACCGCCGCGCACGACATTCAGTGACTTAAGTTCTGAGGGAGAGTCCTAACACTGACTGACAACGGAAGCGGCGAGCGTTTTACGGACACATACCTATATTGCGCGATCGTGACGGTCGCCGCGCATCGGTTAGCTTAGCAACCGTCGCGCGCAATATCAGTAAAACGCCTGCCGCTGTCGCCGTTGTGCGATGCGAAGTCGTGGCCGAGCCGTAATAGAGATCTTCTACTATATAAAGTCCCGCGCCTTCACATTTCAAAACGCTTCAATGTGTTTAAAAAGCACCACCACCAACACTCTCAACACATGTGTGCGTGCTGAGACAGCCATCAACTATGCGTTGAGAGTGTTGGTGGTGCTTTTAAAATAATGATAAAAAAAATTGAAGCGTTTTGAAATGTGAAGGCGCGGGACTTTAGTTAGTAGAAGATCTCTACCTGCAACGTGACTACGCGATTATCGCAAGTTCACGCAAATTAGACTGGCGCCAACGCGCGATCTAACATATTGGACTTGAATAGGTAACGCGCGATTGTCAATTCGGACACCTATTCAAATCCAATTGTTTGATCGCGCGAAATTGCGATCATCGCGTTGTCGCGTCTGTGTAGGACGTTCCCTGACTTCCTCGAGACGACTAAAGTGGTAGTATAAGCGACCTTTTTTCAGATTCACCATTAAGTTATATTACACTGATGACTTGTCGTCGTTTCGTTTTTGCTCAAATATTAAAACGCGCTAAGGCATTCCAGAATTTCCAGTGCCTAGCGAAATTCATAGCTGTCCAACATCTCAAACGCGCACAGTACGCAGACTTATTCTTTTACCCAGTTAAGCATTGGCACCAGTCATTGATAAGGCTCCGTGATGGCCACTCTTGATCTCTTGATCACAGATTACGTGTCCATGACTGAACTTAAGGGTTGCCAAGACTGAAGTGTTTACCTTTACAAATAAACTACTTTGACTTTGACTTTGACTTACGTCCGTCCTCGCCATGCCCGCTCACCAAATATGATACTTCAAATAACTCGATAAAAAAAAAAAAAAAACCCGACTGCAAACAAAGTTTTGATTTCACATATATTATTTACAAGTATAAAAACAAAGTCGCTTCGCTGTCTGTCTGTCTGTTTCGCTGTCTGTTTTTAGGGTAGGTACCTCCCCTACTCTTAAAGTGAGGATGTAATTTTTTTTCTTGCGTACCCCATGATATGGTTTGTCGTTGAGTAGGTCTTAAAAATATTTTGGGTCTGTTAAAACCATTTATTGATTAAAGGATGCGTTTGTTAAATATTAAGAGTCGAGTGTGCCCCCCCCCCCCCCCCGGCAGTTAAATGGTGGTTTTTGGATAGCTCTTGGAATAGTATTTTCCTACTTAATGTTATACGCGCTAAACTTGTATATTTCTCTTTTAATTTATTTATCCAAGCGATCTCGGAAACGTCTCTAACGATGTGGACGAAATTTCGAACATTGGGGTTTACAAATCGATGTAGCCTAGGTCTCACATCTGAGAAAACTCGGTTTTAGCCATTTTCACCCGAGCAAAGCTCGGTCGCCCGGGTCCTTATATTTAATCAAGGTCAAAGAAGGAATAAATATATATAAAACTGCTTAGTAAGTTTTAGTATCGCCATCTATCCATCGCCGAGTTCAACCGCGCAGTCGCAACGTAGCGTGGTCTCAAACAAAGTGCCTTGCTTTCTAGAGCATCAATTCCACGTTCGACGTCATTTGTCGTTGCTATTACATATACTGTAGGCGCTGAGACGCCTGCGAACATAAGAGGAGTATTTTTTTAATTCTATCATGCTTTGAAACGACATTACTTCCTTTATTTTTTTCCAAATGAACTAAAAAAAATAAAGATAGCATGATTAAATGCAACTGTACAAGTAGGTTATATGTTTAGTATTATTAATATATTACTAACATAGATTGGTTAAGATAATTGTTACTAACACGGAAATATGGACATAGTCTGAAATAAAAAATATTATTATTATTATTATTATTTTCATACCAAAATAACCTTGTCTAAAAAAAGATGATGCTGTTATCATAAGTTTACTTCTTCCTTATCTTTATCGCAACCATATATATCTAAAAGGAACTGGCATTTTCTACCTTCCACCTACTACCGTTTGCATGGGGCTGCCCCATGCAAAAAGGGGCAGATCCTACTCGCAAATCTCAATTGAAAATGACGTGAAAATATCGTATAGCAAATTACACAAATTAGAAGGCGCGCGGATTGAGCAATAATGGACTCTGCGTCATGGGCTTAAGTGCTTCGCCGCGCGCCTTCTAAGTTGTGTCGTGCTATACAAGAATCTCCAAATAGATTTAAAAAATATACAGAGCAGCGAATTAACGGATTTGCTATAGTATAGAATTGCTAAAGGCCGTAAATCTCACGAAATGAGCGTAACCCTCATAAACTTTCACCTCATTAGCTTGAAACCCTGTCGACATTGTACATACAGGCAACATCAAACGACCGGCACGAATTAATTGATTGCATGAATTAACTGGAACATGGTACCATATTATAATATAACACCTAATACACTAGATCCTAAGATACTTCCACAAAACGAACAAAAGATTAAGTGCTACACACTTTGAAATTAATATTAATCAGCCTAGTGCACGGAGTGCACCTTAACCCACTAAAATGAATCGAAACACCTGGAAAACTATCAAAAATAGTTCCCTATAGATGTTGATGGATGAGCAACGTTAAGCATCCAATCTAAGAGGATAAACCAAAGCCCCTATGACAAACGGCATGTGTTTACCAGTGTTTACTTTGTTACTTCTGTTGAATCGTTCAAATTTCCCTCTTGTCGGTGGAGACAGCCAGTCGCGTACCTGTCTAGGGGGCGGCAATCGTTACTCGGCGCAGTCTGCATCAGCGGGCATGCGCACACCGACCGTGTGAGCATTCGGCCGAGTAGGAAGTGAGGAGGAATGGAGCGTACTCGCGACGGCGAGGAGCTCCCGGCCGCCGCGCGCCGCCCGCACCCGCGCGCCGCAGTCCTCTCGCCGCGCCGGCTCAGCGCGCTACACGCCAGCCGCAACATGGTGAGTCATGGCTATTACGTGCGAAAAGTATTCATTTACTGTGACCTTTCAAGTGTAACAACATATCTACGGCGGATTTACACCCAACCGACGCGATCCGTTTGCTCATTCCACACGATCGAGATTATAGTCTATTCTAGACTAGCTAACAAGCTCACTTATAAACCAATTACCGAGATCCAAACTGCAAACTAATGAATAATGATTATTAATTCGATTTGGTTTACTTAATATTGGTGAAAAACTATTTCAGGTAATGGACAACAGGAAGCATGAAGAGAACAAAAACGAATACAACGGTTCTATATTCATAATAAACTTTCAATATGGGGACGTTGTCAACTATTCCCTAGTTTTGATTAAAGGAATAATAACAAGAGGTAATTCCAATAACAATGAAAAGATTGTGTGCACTGTAACAAATAATAAGATTCCACACCGGTCAGAATGGATAATATACAACGGAGAATTCAAAGCATTAATTGAATTGGGGAAAGGTGAAAATGTAATTGAATTTGAATATGCTGAGCAACAACGTAAAACACTTTTATTAGACTACACACCTCGGAAAACTAATTTGAGGGTAACACCAGTTTATATCATTTGTCAAGGCCATGATGGTTATTTCCAGAGCCCCCCTAATGTTGATAATTCAATAGAAAGCGCTTGTTCTCGAATAGCGATTGGTGCGAAACTGATTCAATGCTTAACAGCGGAAAAACTTTATGAAAGCGGGTTCGGAAGAAAAACATTTCAGTTAGAGCACGAGGTCAACCCAAAAAGTCCAGAATGCATATTATTCCGAAGCAATTTGAATGTAAACAAGGCAAGAAAAATGAAACAATCTGATTTATGGGCTCATTTTGGAAGAGAGCTTATGTTATCCGATTTCGGTAGCAATGAAAGAAAATTTCTTGCATTCATTTCCTGTACCAGGTTTAAAGGTACTGATATTGATAAACCTACGACACATGATGAGATTGTTTCTTTAACTGAAGCCTACGCAGCTTTGGGAGGTGGAGGACTTGCACTTTTTGGGACGGCTTGCGTGTACACTTGGCCAACATCAGTAGAAGAAATAATACAAAAATTTCAAGATACAACGCCAGTCAATACTCGCCGATTTATGGATGACAGTGGATACCGTGGAACGCTAGGAGGATGTTTTGCGACGACATTGGGTTCTGTATTCCATGAACTAGGTCATACGTTTGATCTTGGTCACACGAAGGATGGTATCATGGGAAGAGGCTTCGACAACATTGACAGAGTATTTATTGTTGGAGAAAAGAAATCGACTATTGCAAAAGATAATATGAACAACTTTAACGGGAAACCTGTTCAGCATTCGACGGTTTCACTTCAGCGTAATATAAATGTTACAATGAATGTGGCTGAACCGCTCCGAGTATTAGGACCAAGAAGTAAAACAACATTAGGAAACTTCGCGGCGATGTCTAGATCAGATGTTATCCGAAGAAGTCCAAACATTACGCCCATAACTAGGCCATCTAGTGTTTACTCGAACATTTCAAATAGAATGTCAGATTCACGAAAATATGTCAACCGAACGAATGGGAATGACTCCATCTATTGGACAAGAAATTGCGCAGTCCTTTTATCATATCACAGGTGGTTTAATAATGAGTATGGAAGAGAAAGGCAAGCAATCACAAGATATCTGAAATTTGATAAAAATAGAATGATGATAATATCAACTGCTGGAATAAGAATAGTTGAAGTCAGAGATGAATCAAATGGAATGGTGTTGGATTCGTATGAATTCACAGATCTCTTGCCTGAAAAGAGATTTTTGGTGCCTTTTACATTTTCATCTAAAAGCAAAGTGTTGACAATAGTGGTAGAAGATGACTTGGGAAACGTACTAAAGCAAACGCTTTCCTATTAAGAATTAAAACAATTATCAAGAATGACAATACTAAGTAAAGAAAATAATGATAAAACTTAAATATTTTTTTAAAAGAATTCAATAAATATTTATTACTATTAATGTAAAATAATTATTTAATCAAGTGTAATTTCTGTAAACCAAGTGTCGGCGTAATCCGTACACTTGAATGGATCAAGCACTCAATAGGTATGTTTTGTATTGTTTTAATTTAAGGCTTATCCTAAATATTAATTATATATGTATTTCTGTACTATTAAACGAGCTATATTTATATATATATTAATATTTGTAACCGCTTTCTGGAACGATTTCAATGGAATTTGGAATAAGTACACGGGCTTACGGGGGTGAGTAATCGATCTAGCTAGGTCTCATATCTGGGAAATTCGTTATACTGTCCGGTTTTTTATGCATATTAGCATAGATACAATATCCGTCGCAGCTATAGGCCAAATAGCCCAAATGTTTTTTGACAGCTAGTGTTCGTGCGTAAAGTTGTCTTTTACGCACTAGAGCTTTTTGTTTTTAGCGCTTGGTCCTGTTTGTTTTTACTTTATTGTATTTTTTTCGCAAATGTGTTCAAAAATGTCGTTTGATACACGTGCGAAAATGTAGTTTAATTTTCACTCGTCCCTAGTGTTACCACTGGCTTTCGCTCGCGCCAACACACCTAACTAGGGACTCGTCATAAAATGACAAACTTTCCGCACTTGCATCAAAATGTACTATTCCACCCGAACGGAGCTCGGTCGCCCGCCTCAATTACAAAGATTGCTACAGTATCTTTTTTCCAAAAGTTGAATGGAACGTTCCCTAAAACGGAACGTCTCAAATAACACAACTTTTTCACTTCCGTACTTAACTGTCAAAATATGTCCATCCATATCCATTGTCAAATTCGTCAACACTTGTCAATGTCAAGTCACGTCGAACGATAAACAAAACTAAAATAACCCAACTTCGGAAGTAGTTCGAAGTTGGCAATTAATGCTAACTTTATACCTGCAATAAACATAAACCCTCGACTGCGAAGCGACCGAATATGAGCTTCTATCATATATAAATAGGTATACTTTACCACTTTGTAAATATAAGTTGTAGGTTGTAGAAGTACATTACAATGATCAGCTATACCTACAATGTTTATCTGTTTTCAGGTATTTAACTAAACTATTAAGGACAGAACGATTCCATTAACATCAATAATTGGAGATTGGATTTTGTATAAATACATACGATAGTGATTATTAGTGGAAAATAGTTTTCTATTTTGTTGAGAAAATGTCCACCGTCTCTGTAAAACATAATTTTGAAAATTTGAAAGATTTCCCACCTGTGATCAATGGCAGGATTAATGCCATAAAATTTCTCGAAGCAGCGGTGGAATTATTACATATTGTTGGTAAGCGTTATAACCTAATTGTCTTATTATTTTCTTTATGTACCTATTCATTATTATTTCTGAAAAAAATCCGAATAATGCATTCTGTTGCAGAGAGCCTTGGGAAAATATTTGCACCCGTAAAATATGACATGGTAGGAAATATTACTGTAAGTATGAGTAATTTAAGTATCCATATCCATGTTAATATTATAAATGCGAAAGTAACTCTGTCTGTCTGTTACCTCTTCACGCTTCAACCGCTGGACCGATTGAGATGAAATTTGGCATGGAGATAGTTGGGGTCCCAGGAAAGGACATAGGCCACTTTTTATCCCGGAAAAACGCACAATTCCCGCGGGCGAAGTTTCAGACAGAAGCTAGTTAATGATGAAAAAAAAACCGTTTAAAAGATATATAATTTATGAAAATATTACATTACAGAAAATCAAGAAATTGGACATAAAAGAAGAATCGTGTTTACTTGAATTAATGCTTGATGAATGTTCGAAAGGAAAACCAGTGGCAACTGAAGGATTGTTGTGGTTTAACAGGTACAGTCTAGTTATTAGTCAGTGAGCTTTTCAATGCAATGCATAATGTGTTTATTAACAGTACCTAGGTAGATATTAATCAAACAGTTCTTGTAAATCTAAAACAATTTCAGTAAAGCTTAATTCGTTCTTCCTGAGCTGCGTGAGTCCTTGCAGCTATTTTAACAATCTCTTTTTTCAGGACTCTATGCTTTTTTGAGATACTATTTCAAGAAATACTGTCCTGTATACAATCTAATAATATAGATGTGAATATGAAGAAAATCTACACAGCCGCCTATGAAGGTTCTGTAAAGCAGTATCACAATTGGGTTACTCAACAAATATTTGCAGTAAGTTCCAAAGGCAATATTACCTAAAAACAACTCTCATCAATCTAATATATAAAATTCTCGTGTCACACTGTTTCCTTATGAAATTTGCACCGCCGATTCGAACACCGATTCTTATGAAATTTGGTGTGTATGTTCAGTAGGTCTGAGAATAGGACGTAAGCTATTTTTCACATTCACCCCAAAAAAGGATCTAAAGCGGTACAAAGTTCGCTGGGTCAGCTAGTATAATTATGAAAGTCTGCCGTTACTGACTGACCTACAATGTACAGCCAAAACTACTGGTTAGGTATAGGTATAGGTTCGCGCGGGCTAGTTTTCCGCAACTCGACGTCATGATTGCGCCTATTTTAAAACTACTGGTTGTAGAAAGGTGAATGAAATTTGGCATTTATGTTCCTTGAGGAGTGTAGCTAGGGGAGCTTGAGGAGTAAGTTATCGTAAGTATTGTAATAAAATGACTCAATATTTCACTTTAAGTACATTACTACATTTTACATTATGAACTAGTTTAGTTTATTAAAATTATCTGAATTTTAATTACAAACAAATATATTTTTCAGTTTATCTGCAAAATGTCTCCCACACTTCACCAGCTTCTAAAATCATTTGAGGCTGATGGTAACATTGAAGCATTCAAATCAAAATTATCTAATTTCAACATAACATTGCATTTGGTAAGATGTAAAATTGATAACTTCTTCAAAGACAATGATTTATTTTGTGATAAATAACACGGATAAAATCCTTACAATATGTATATGTTGCCCTAGTGTATTAAAAACAAAGTTTAAATTAATAAATATAAGTACCAATTAATTATTTTACACCCAATGGCATGAAAGTTCAACCATAGTGATGCTGATGGTATTATGTCACAATACTGATAAATTTCACTTAAGAGCTGAGCTGATTCATGTATGAACTTTTGTGCATTGGGTGTTTCACTATAGCATTTGTAAATAAATTTAGGAAGAAATTAGACTTATGTGATGTCAGTCAAAGTGCGGAGGCTAAGTATATGTGAACAATCTATTTCATATAAATCATATTGTTTTTTTTTTCATTGTATGTTGATTTTAATAGTTACACCAAATAATAGTTACTTCAAACATAATTAGTGCCTTGACAAGTATTTGGAGCTAGTAATAGCTGCAGTTTTTTTTTTTTTAACAATCACTTTTTTTCAAACTGCCTAAATATTCAATTATTAATTTTTAGTACCAGTTGCTTATTTGAGTATCAAAGCAAAAGCTTATACCTCCATATCTGAGTCCAGTAATTGGGTGTAATAATTAAAATAATTCAAGTAGAGGTGATTTTTAAAGACACATTATGTAACTTACTGTGAGAAAAGTTTCCAAAATTATTACTAACAAAAGAAACAACAGTATAAATTTATAGGGTGCTGTGCAATGTATTTATAGGATGTTATATGTGTGCCCATTGGTTCATAGCTATTCTGCTATAGTTATAGTGTTGACATTTCTGCAATTGTAAGCTTGTCCACATCTATCTATATTTTTTGGATCCAATGTTGAAAGTATACCAATGGTTTTAAAACCAAATGGAACCTTTGGAAAGAAATACATTTTAGGTGTTTTATATTAATATTTATTCGTTCAGTTTTAGACAAAGCTCGATAAAAGGAATCATACATTTCCCAACTTAAGTTAGCAGTATTAATAGAAATTAAGTTTGTAATGAACATCCACATACATTCCACAACCAATGTAGTTAACTGTAGCATTTTAGTTACAATTCAAAGGTCATCGTAACTGCAGAATTAAATCAATAGAATTAACATAAAACCAAAGCTATGAGAATATTACTATTACCTATGTTAATTTGTTATGTTAAGTGTATTTCAAATAAATACTTTTCGCTAAAGATGATGCCTTTTTTAACGCTATAGTACTGAAAATAACTTCTGCAACAGTTAACAGGTACAAAGTTGTATGAAGGACCAGCTCTGTTGGTGTACTTAGCAGGTAAGTATTGAAAAGGAAGAAACTTACAAGAGGCATCTGCATTAAAATAGAGAGCATGAGGAAGCCAGCAAGTTCTGGTACCTGAAACATGTAGATATAAGTATCAATATATATAAAACCACATATAAACTCTTCTGTTACCGACAGACTGACTGATGACAATGCACAGCAGAAACAAATGGTCATAGGGGAAGCTGAAATTTGAGCACTAAGAGGATTTCGGGAAATTTACAAGGGAACAGGGAAATGCGGGATTTTTACATTTTAACGTTTACATGCATAAAAAGTCACAAGCAACAACAAGTTTTTTAAAAACCAAGTACCCTGCCACATGTCTGCATCTATGATGAACTCCAAACCTACTAGAGATATTTTATTGTAGTTTTCACCAATGGACAGTGTGTTAGTGTCATGAGACTCATTAGGAAGCTTTAAAATTTGGTAAATAAACAATAATGGTACATATTTAACAGTAACATTGCAGATCTGATTATAATGGCTTATTGATAAGTTTCATGGAGTTTCAGTCGTAAGTAAATAATGTTAAAATAACAAAGTATACATACTAAACTCACCCTGCACGATACATTTCCATAATAACCAAGATACAGCCTTGCAAACTCTATAATAACAAGTAATGTATACACCGTTAGCGACAAGTATTTGGTCAAATGTCCCAAGTAGTCAACCTGAAAAAAGAACCCTTCATTTAGCTATTTTACTCAAGCTAATCCCAGGTACTTTTAGTAATATATTTTACCTTTATATAAAGGAAGAATCCTACAACAATGACCCATACAATGTATAGGTAAGAATTGATGAATAAACATTTCTGAAGTTGAATCATTGTGACTAAATAGATAGAAATGGAAATTTTGAGTACAAATTCTAATTAGTTCCGTTTCCATTCGCAACGACTTCATAACAAACAAATGGAAAAAAATCAAAGCAATTTAAATGCCCGCGGAAGCCATTCATGACATTTATTTACTTTTTTTTCTAATTCGTCCATCAGGACAGGCTATATAGCCCAAGGCCATACTGCCAACATTCATTTACATGAAATGTATGTAAGTAACCTAAAGCTAGGTTTATACGCGCGTGCCCGAGCTCGTGAACGTGCCTTTTGAATGTTGTTTTGAACGCCGTGCATCTAAGTAAACATACAATGAATGATCTTTGCCGAACAACTGATAGGAAACCGACAGCCGACCGATCGACGGCGTTCACGTGCACATTCACGAGCGCGTTTAAAAGCAGCCTGTTTACACGCTCGTGCCTGTGAACCAAAGGCTGTGCTGTGAACGCGCCCGTGAATGTCATTTTGAACGCCGTTCATGTAAACATAGAGATCTTCTACTATCTAAAGTCCCGCGCCGTCACATTTCAAAACGCTTCCATTTTTTTATTATTATTTAATAAGCACCACCAACACTCTCAACGCATAGTTGATGGCTGTCTCAGCTCGCACACATGTGTTGAGAGTGTTGGTGGTGCTTTTTAAATACAATGAAGCGTTTTAAAATGGGAAGGCGCGGGACTTTAGATAGTAGAAGATCTCTACCATAAGTTACCTATGACAAGCTGGGTTCACACTTGTATCATTTCGGCTATGGAGTGTGGAATGTGTCTTACTTCAACCCTCCATAATTTCGGCGATCACGATCATTCATCTATTGGATCTTGTATGCGTTTATAGAAGGGTCTTAAATAATTTGCTTGAGTTGCATCGAAATAGTTAATTGTTGGTTGATTCAAGCATAGTTGACGGACTTCCGGTCGTTAAATATGGCCGCCGAGCTGTCATTCTATACAAAAAGTCATTTTGTCTCATAGTAAAATATTTAGGATAGGTTGATTCAAACTTTCTGGTAAAGTTAACGTTAACCGAATCGAAAAAAATCCGTTCAGGTGACGTCATTCGGAATTCCTAAGAGGGTAAGAGGGTTTCCTCCCACGGGTGACTTTTGACGCCCGTGACAGTTTCGTCACTAGGTCAAATCCAAGGAGATGTATGGAGATGCGCACTTTTTCTTTATTTCGCTATGGAGACGTGACGTGACGTATGAAGTGACAAGAACTTTTTTGTCTCGGTAAAAAAAGTCACCCGTGGGCGCACTCTCTATTCTGAAAACCGCATTCGGAAACCTACTGGCTCTGTGGCGGTTGTCAAACGCATGACATTTGTCGAACAACAACGGCGACGCTTTTGGTTTGGGTTGGGACTTGGGAGTTGTTTCATTTTGTTCGGGTGTGGCAGAAAGTTTTGAAATAAAACGTTCTTTTACCTATGTAATAAGAAAACAAATTATCAATATGATTAGAAGGAATTTACTCACAGTCATCGGATTATTAGTTTTATCAGTGGTTATAGGTAAAATGATCAAAACAAAAGTCGAGTCGAGTCTTGGTGTGATAATTGGATTACTTATAGTTTTGTTTTTTTGCAGTTTTCGGATTGGAGTGTTATGTATGTGATAACCAAGGGGACAACAATGAGAAATGTGTGAAAACTATCATGACTTGCGCTGACTATCAGGATGTTTGTTTGACTAAGATCAAATGGGGCAGTCCACCTTATTGGTCTCAAGGAGCAAAGAAGCAATATTACATATCGAAAGCTTGCTCTAGTAAGACGGAGTGCGCGGCAACAAGGCAGCGGTACATGCCTACATGCACTCACATATGGTACCAAGACTGGGAATGCTCCGACTGCTGCCAAGGAGACAGATGCAATTATTATATCATTGTAAGTATATAAAATCCTTATTATTATAGTGATGATTTTAATAACCGGCCACATTATTACATGAAAAATACAATTTTTAGTTTCAGTTCAGATTTGCCTTAACCTAGCCTTTTTTTGCCTGTCTCAGATATGTCCCAAATTTCGACACTGTATTTTTTTTTATGCTTTTGGATAGTACTGTTTTATAGTGACGAGGAACTCGCTATTTTATTGTGCTTAAGTATGCAAAAGGTTAAGGCCCAGTTGGCCATAGGCCATGTTGATAATGCAAGCGGATGGCTAAAAATACACCGATGATAACAACTACTACCTGATTGGTGGAAACTAACAAAGATGAGGCAGACAATGTTGACTTAAAAAAAAATAACCATTTATTATCTTTTTGATTCCAGAGTGGCAGTGAAACCATCAAACCGATATACCCTATACTTTTAGGAGCAGTCTTTATGTTGAAGCTGTTAGTTGTAAGTTAATTTCTAAAATAGGTAGTAACTAAGTCCGTCCACATTAATTCCAATAATCCTAAGTGCAGCTAATTAATGACATATTTAAATACAAAATAAAGTACTTTATATTTACCATGGAATCTTGACTGATACAAATAAACTTGAATTGAGTAGGTTATTTTACCATTATATAATTACTTATCACTTATAGAAGTTGATTTTATAAAATTTATTTTCTATAACACTATTTTAATTTTAACTTTTTCTTTATACTATCATGTAAGTTTTAAATTCATTTGATGTTTCCTAACAGATTCCTGACAAGAATTGTTTTTTAAATGTACATGGATTTTCTTCCCATAATCTTTATTATATAGTCACAATCATTTCATACAGGTTATTGTTCAAAGAAATAATTTTATAATTTTTATCAGGAACCATCCTAGAAGTGACCTTATAGCATTTAGTAAAAATTAGAAAAGACTAATTATATTAGCAAATTTAGATTATTCCTGATTATTTACCTCTGACCTATTGGTTTAATACATGTCTGTGTTATATACCTACACTATACGTCTTTGTGTCTTATATCTTAATAAATGAAGAAAGGAATGATTCTAAATGAAAGACAAGAAGTAGAATAATTCAAGTTCAATAAATCTTTACACTGGGTCAATAACATAGTTTATCAGCTGTCATTCACAACATTGGGTTATAAGTCCAAAAGAAAAGTAAATCCTGTTTCTAAAGATGTCTGCAAAGTGAATAGAATGCAAGAAATGAAACCTACTTTGAGAACTAAGGATTAAATCTGAACTCGGCATAAAACATAGACAATGTGACTTTATGAGTGAAAAAACAAACACCAAGTTTTTGATGTTGTTAGGTGAAAATGAATGTATGTATAGGGAGTTTTGATTGATTTGTGATTTTTTGTTATACTTTAATATGCTACTGATGGATCTGAAATAAATGAATTTATGAAATAGTTTTTGTATAATTATTAATTAAGTATATTTTCATATAATTTCTCGTCATCTGAATGGATACCTACATATTTGTTATGAGTATGTGCAAAGTAACCTGCACGCATCTAGCAAGTAATTAAAATACACTCGGCGTCAAAATTATCGCGCCTCCGTGAAAATCAGATTCAAGCTAATATAGAACTTAGCGAAATTATGGGTGGATTTCATAAAAAAATATCACCATACAAAAAATTGGTTTTAAAAAACAGTCACGAAAATGCATGAAAAAGTATCCTACTTATATAGTTAAGGGGAGTCTGCTTATTAATTTGGTTGTATTTAGCCAAACATTTGATGAGTAGCTTCGGATTTATCAGCTCCTAAAAATTAAAGGATGATATGGTGATGACGTCTATGCGATGGTAATGATTTTTTGATGTATGGTGATGATATCATGTATATGGTAATGACTTATTTATAAAATTTATAGGTATTATCATGAATAAAAAAAAAACAACTGGTAAGCAAATCAACAATTATTTTTATTGATTTCAATAACCAATAATAAACAACTTCTTATGATTACATATTCATCAACCATAATGTAATTATTCATATCTCTCTCGATCCTCTTCTCAATTACCTTCTTCTAACAAATTAGTTTACAATGCTTTAAGCATCAATAACATAGTTAAATAATCTTCTGCTTAGTTATAATCAGTCTTCTATTCTTTACATTTTCATTCTTTCTTGATAATCTTATATCCGTCATGTAATCAGTCTCTTTTTAACTACAATCAAACTTTGGCATTGATTACCTTGTTAATCTTTACTAGCTTATTAAATTTATTATTAGCTTATTTATTTTTTCTCCTTTTTCTTGCTTTTCTTCATATGTACCATTTTTCGTTTTGATTCCTCTATAGCTAGTACAACTTAGTCCCTTATGTAAATTAGTCTCTTTTTTAACTTCAACCAAACTTTGGTATTAATTACCTTGTTTATCTTTACTTACTTATTTATTAGCTTATTTATTTTTTCTTCTTTTTCTTGATATCTTCATATGTACCATTTTTCGTTTTTATTCCTCTATAACTAGTACAACTTAGCCCCTTATGTAAATTAGTCACTTTCTTAACTACAGTCAAACTGGCATTGATTACCTTGTTTATCTTTACTTACTTATTTATTATTAGCTTATTTATTTTTTCTCCTTTTTCTTGATTATCTTCATATGTACCATTTTTCGTTTTGATTCCTCTATGGCTAGTACAACTTAGTCCCTTATGTAAATCAGTCTCTTTTTTAACTACAATCCATTGATTACCTTGTTTATCTTTACTTACTTATTTATTAGCTTATTTATTTATATTTTATTATTAAACATAACTTTATAATTTTCTAATATGTCCTTGAACATATTTTGATTTGGATTAAATCGATTTATGTCTACTACAAGAATGTAATGTATAAGATTCATTTTTCAATAGTAGATATATATATATATATATATATATATATTTATTAGCTTCTGCCCGCGACTTTGCCCGCGTGGAATTCGGTTATCGCATTCCCGCGGGAACTATGCGTTTTTCCGGGATGAAAAATAGCCTATGTCCTTTCCCGGGATCCCAACTATCTCCATGCCAGATTTCATCCCAATCGGTCCAGCGGTTGAAGCGTGAAGACGTAACAGACAGACAGACATACAGACAGAGTTACTTTCGCATGTATAATATTAATAAGGATTTTTACTCCAAAAATCTAAAAAGAAAAAAAGGTAAATTTTAACACCAGCTTTAAAAGGCGTCGAAAACATTATATCCCACCAACACATATGTGCTTCCAAAAATTTCGGCCACTTGGGGAACTGGGATCAAGAATTGGACCTAGTTTTGTCTAAAATTTGTTGCCGTTGCTCGCGACTTTGTTCCGCGTAGTCTTAGAATTTGTGATATTATACAAATAGTACTATAACTTAGTTATAAAACTATTGAAAAACTGGTTAAAATATCCTAAACATATGATAACCCCTTTTCCAAGAAGTTCTTAGTAAAAATATGCAGTTTTCAGTTTTTTTTTTCCTTTATGTGTGTCCTAAATCCTACTTATATTCAAAATTTCAAGTTTCTACTCCCAGGGGAAGTGCCCCATAATGTTGATGAGTCAGTCAGTCAGTAGTTAAATTGACGATTTTCAAAGTCAATTATTTCAGAAACTACTTGACATAAAGTTATCATTTTTTATATTTTAGTCATAAAAATCTAATGATTGTAAGGTAATAATTTTATGATGGGAGTTCTCGCTGTGTGTTCACGCTGAAATTTACGTGCGCGTGTGAGTCATGCCGGAACTTGCCTGGCGCACTCCCGTGCGCCATGGATTTTAAACGGGGGTAGGTAAATACAAGCGAACCAAATACAATACCTATTATATCAAAAGTGAATTGATCTACTCATCTATCGCCCAACTATAGTGCAAAATATGACACGAGCTGCATAAATTCTTTAAAAATAACAGTTTTATAGTATGCTTTAAAAGAGAATACGCGATAAATGTTAGACACATCAACTTGGAAAAGATATTCACATCACAGAGTATATATAAATAAATTAAAAAATTAAAAAAACTCATATAAATAAGTTAAAAAATAACAAATTGTCATCACCATACATACAGGATCATTACCATGCATTGCGTGAGACCTGGTGATGACGATACGCTCTCTAGTTGTAGATTATTTTAGAACGCCTAATATTATTAGAAAATACAGTGCCATAACAGTCTCTCCGTTTGACGTCACGTTCTTATAGGTAAATAGTTTCAATATTATACAAGTACTTACTTCAAAATAATCGTAAGATGGTAATGACGGGGGTTCGTGCTAATTATATTCTTCAGCTGCACTTTTCTTATTTATTTTGTTCGACGCACGCATGCGGCGACCTGCACTCACCATCGTTGGTGGGACCGAACTGAAGAAGCGGGAGGGGATATTTGCAATTTATTGTGTCGTTCGTATACAAAACTACGTAGACTTTGACACTACGTTCAGGGTGATGACGAAAATTGGTAGGTACTAAAAGTTTAAATATTTTTATTTGTAATTAGCTGTTGACGGAATAATTGTATATTCTTGTATATCTATAAAGACAGCATCGAAAGACTGTACCTAAAAAAAAAAATCGGAATCGTACGTTACTAATTTTCACTAGAAACGTAATTGGTTGGATTTTTACGCTACATGGTGATGATATTCGACATATGTTTCATTGTATTTCAAAAAAACTATTGAACTATCGGAGAATTTGATTGAAACACCATTTAGATAAAAGTACTAGCCATGGAATGTAAAAGTTTTGATACTCAAAACTTTATACTTTTTTTTATAAAGGCCGAAACGTAACGTATCGCCGAAATTTGAAATTTACCCTCATATTACGTAATTAATATTAGTATTATTGGAAACACGTTTAATGTGCTTTTAATTAACGTTTAATTTAAACGAAAAATAATAGTTTGTGAATTAGAGCGTTTCGAAAAAAAGTGCCCAAATAGTTGTGCCTGTTTCCAGGGGTATATAATGCCTGTACAAGGTCAAATGCCAATCATTCACTATCCGGACGTCGACGAGGACACATCTAAGAAACTGAAGCAAGAAATCAACCCTAGAACATGGAAACTACCGCTGCTGAATCAGCTCAAGTGGTTGCACTACTGCAAGCAGGAGTTCGGCAGTGTGATGTCGCTCGGCAACTGAATTTAAGCCGTCATGCTGTCCGCCGAGTATTCCAGCGGTAACACTAGGTTTTAGTTAAATTTAGGCATTTCTTGTAAAATTTCGTGATCCATTTATGATTATAACATTTTTCAACTGTCCGCAATGTCACTTCCATAATTTTTTTACCCAATGAAAAATCTCTTTTTTTCATTTTTTTTTTCAGAAAAAACCATTTCATTACCTTTCCAGCGGTACCTAACAATCATATCGTTATCCTTGATCAAATAGGGTTTAAAGTCGGTTGATACTATTTTTCGAGGAGGCGCGATAATTTTGACGCCGAGTGTATGTGTTCCTAATCCGCATTGTGCCTGGGTGGGGACTACAACCGAAACTGTCTGTTGCCCAGCAGTGCAGTGAGGCGTTAATTAGACTGACCACCATTAGTACTCTATGAAGATATAAATATTATATTACGTTATAGGTAACATATTCCAATAACGGTGTGAGTGTTACAAAAGTAGTGTCCGACCGAAATTTCGGTTTCGGTTTCGGTTTCGGCCAGTTTCGGCCAAAAAATCAAGTTTCGGCCCGAGTTTCGGTTTCGGCCAAAAACGGCCGAACCTTTCGGCCGCGCCGAAACTTACAACATCGTACCTTATTTGAAATAATGTATTTTTTTCACTTTATAGGGTAGTTAAATTTTCAAACAGAACCTCTGTAACTGTGCTGAAATTTCATTGTGATAAATCTTTGAAAAAATCTTGGCCCGTGTGGTGCCGGCAAAGAATTGCACCACCCCCTCTCTTCCCGTGGGTGTCGTAAGAGGCGACTAAGGGATAAACCGGAGAATGGGCAGCAGCGTCCTCCGAGAACTACCTTCATCAAACTGCGGTCGCCAACCCGCCTGCCAAGCGTGGCGACTATGGCAATCCCCCCCAAGGGATCTATATACTTGGGACCAAGAAAGTGCCACAATCAATGCCCAGACCCCCAGTCCCCGGCGGCCCCGCTATTCCTGGCTCCGGTAGCGGCCATGGTAACGGCGGGGCAGGGGGTGCTAAAGTTAATCCCCGGCAGAGACCCCGCTACCAAAGTCTCTCCAGAGGTGCCAAGTTGACTACCGGTACATCGAAGTGTTGAAGTGTTTGTACGAAAATGCCACCATGTCCGTCCGACTACAGGACCAGACCACGAAGCCTATTCCACTGCAGCGGGGAGTCAGACAAGGAGACGTGATCTCTCCGAAGCTGTTCACCGCTGCATTGGAGGATGCTTTCAAGGTGCAGGACTGGAAAGGTCGAGGCATCAATGTTAATGGCGAGTACATCTCTCACCTTCGATTTGCCGACGATATTGTAGTCATGGCTGAGACCATGGAGGACCTCAGTATTATGCTCGCAGAATTTCCGATCGAGTTGGTCTTAAAATGAACATGGACAAGACGAAAATTATGTCTAATGTCCATGTTGTGCCAACTCCCGTAATAATCGGAGGCTCTGCGCTCGAAGTTGTTGACCATTATGTATACCTGGGACAAACAGTCCAGTTAGGTAGGTCCAATTTCGAGAAAGAGGTCAATCGTCGAATCCGACTCGGCTGGGCAGCGTTCGGGAAGCTTCGCAGTGTCTTTTCGTCCAAATTACCGCAGACACTGTCGAAAGTCTTCGACCAGTGTGTGTTGCCAGTGATGACTTATGGTTCCGAGACGTGGGCGCTTACGATGGGCCTCATAAGAAGGCTCAAAGTCACTCAGAGGGCAATGGAGAGGGCTATGCTCGGGGTTTCTCTGCGTGATAGAATCAGAAATGAGGATATCCGCAGTAGAACTGGGGTCACCGACATAGCCCGAAGAATTGCGAGCCTTAAGTGGCAGTGGGCGGGGCACATTGCTCGCAGGACGGATGGCCGATGGGGCCGGAAAGTTCTCGAGTGGCTCCCGCAAACCGGGAGACGATCTGTCGGTAGGCCTCCAACAAGATGGAGCGACGACCTCGTGAAAGTCGCGGGAAACCGGTGGAAGCAAGTAGCACAGGACCGGTCTGAGTGGCGAGCCTTGGGGGAGTCCTATGTCCAGCAGTGGACGTCTTTCGGCTGAAATGATGATGATGATGATGAAATCTTTGAAAGTAGAAACCTGTAATTATAGGTCGGCGAGATATTAATTTTAGAAAAAAGCTTACTAACATTTTTTCGACTTTTTAAGGACTTTTATTTTTATTTTATAAAAGGTTCGGTTTCGGTTTCGGTTTCGGCCGAAACTAAAATGAAACCGAACCTTCGGTTTCGGTTTCGGTTTCGGCAAAATAACATGTTTCGGTCGGTCACTATACAAAAGTGAAGTTGATACTTCACATTTTGTAGTAAACCACTTTATTTACAAGTAAGTGGCTCGAACCAAATGGCTTGAGGGCTGACTGTTGGCCTCCCGTTTATATTTTATCGGATGGGCCGTTCACATCAATATTTTCCTATTAAGGCCAGTCTTATATATAAAGTGGCGTTAAATGAACTTGGT
This sequence comes from Aethes cnicana, assembly GCA_963971205.1. Classification (NCBI taxonomy): domain Eukaryota; kingdom Metazoa; phylum Arthropoda; class Insecta; order Lepidoptera; family Tortricidae; genus Aethes; species Aethes cnicana. The sequence goes on along the minus strand of OZ020278.1, from coordinate 5,270,031 downwards.
ACCAATGATTACCTATTTCTCCGGCTTACTTAAGCTTGGGGCTGATCACTTGTTGGCAGCCGGGTAAAGAAAAAATAGTGAAATGGCTAGTTAACACGCCTCTATAACATAATGTTATATTTGTTTATGATATTCATATTCACACTGCTTTATAAGAACCACTTCCAAACCGCCTTTTCTTGTCGTGTAAACAAAGTATAAAATTCCATAGACAAAAGAAAAATGTGACGTTTTGTACAGGCTGCCAACCAACCGGAGGGTGGAGTGGATTGGATTGGATTTGACACCGCCAACGCTGGAGAAATAGGAGATTTGAGTAGGAATTATTCTGGAAATTATACAATTTGTTTCAGAGAATACTCTCAAAATGAGTAGCCGCAGTTGTTTCTTATTTAATTATAAATTTCTAGCATCCTTACTTGTTTTGGTAAGTCATCTATAGTTCGAGTAAAATCGAAGTATTCCACATTCATTTCTGCAAGTTCGATCGGCTTTCTACGAGTTGATTGTTGATTTTATGGTTTAATTAAGTGATTGGTTTGTTAGATGAATTGTTATGTTACAGATTTGCCACTGTTTCTACAATCCGACCGATAGCGGTGCGGTGCAAATTACGCAGAAAAACTTAGACATGGTTTTGGGTGAGTTGCAGTCTCGGTCTATTTTCACTGATATGAATTAGACAACCTTCCGTACACCTGTAGCAACTGCATTATAAAGAATATTTAGGGAAGCTATAATTCATTACTTTAATTAGGTTTAATACTATCAAGATATCCTACAGAAAATCAGTCTGTGTAGTTATGTCAGAATGGAAATATTATATGAAAGATTCCATTTTTATTGTTTTAGCGTCAAATGAGGTGGTGTTTATAAACTTCTATGCTGAATGGTGCAAGTTCAGCAACATGTTGATGCCGATCTTCGATGATGCGGCTGATGAAGTCACTAAAGCAGGTTATGATGCTGGAAAAGTTGTGATGGGCAAAGTAGACTGCGACCAAGAAGGAGCTGTTGCAACTAGGTTCCACATTACTAAGTATCCCACACTCAAACTCTTCCGCAATGGCCTGCCTGCTAAGAAAGAGTATAGAGGTACCATACTAATTTCTTACCTTTAGTTTCTAATTATTTCATTGACAACCTGATATCTGATATTTGCAAGTCAAATTGTGCTGATACATATATAATCAACATGTATTGTTTTCTTAATTTTGTTTGACATAGTGGTGTGTGAGGTATGTTTTTATCCATTATTTACCTTGTTGACAAAACATTCCTTATTACATTTTCCTTAATAACATTTTCATCAGGTATTTTAATGCTCTAGGTACTTTCCTCCATACCTACTTTCAAAAGTAGAAAATTGTGGTAAAACTAACCCGTGCTATCATCAGCATCATAATTTTAGCTTTTCAAAGTATACCACATATGATTCACTGCTGGCAGTATATCATAATGTTAATTTATTTTATGATTCCAGGCCAGCGTTCAGTCGAAGCATTCTCTGACTTCATCAAGAAACAGTTAGTTGACCCAGTGTTGACATTCGGCTCCCTTAAAGAACTGCATGACCTGAGCGAAGACAAGAGACACATTATTGGCTACATGGACCGAAGGGATCAACCGGAGTACGAAGTATTGAGGAGGGTGGCTGCGACTCTTAAAGATGAATGCCTTTTCCATGTAGGTTTTGGAGACGCTTCTCAGCAAATGCACCCTGCAGGTATAGCCTTATTCATAGTACATGTAACAAATTTTACTTAATTTAAGTACATAGTCTCAGTTCTGCACAAATTCAAGATAACTTCAAACACAATTGGACTTCTTATCTAAATTGTTTTAATTGATTCAGGTTTTTAAGGGTTGCAACTTCATGTCAACACAAAATATGACAAAGTTGTGAAATGAAATGATATGATGATACTGAGTAAAAAGTAGACACACAGAATGAAACAGTGTATTCAGTATTTAATAATTGATTACCATTATAGAAATATCCTTCAAAATAGTCCATGTAGTTTGACGACAGGTTTGGCTCAGTTGGTAGTGACCCTGCCCACTATGCCGACGGTCACGGGTTCGAATCCCGGTAGGGGCAAACTGTGTGATGAGCACGAATGTTTGTACCCGAGTCGTATGTATCTATTTCCCTATATATGTATTTATTTCGTTGTCTAGCACCCATAGTACAAGCTTAGCTTAGTTGGGGCTAGGTCAATTGTACTCGTATGAATTGTCCCAAGATATTTATTTATTAAAGATAAGTACATTTATCAGCTTTTTTTCATTTATAATTGAGAAAATTGTTATTAAATCTACTTAGAATATTATAAAACTAGCTTTAACCCGCGACTTCGTCCGCGTGGAATTCGGTTATGGGTTATGGCGTTCCCGGACGTAATCAACATCGCAAACAAGGGATTAGGCAGCGTTTTCGATGAAAGCTCCCAGTCGGCTTAATTTTCTCCGCCATCTTGAACTAACATCGTCGTATTTCATCTAATTTACAGAAACCTATATCAAATTATATACGAAAGCCTTCCTCAGGAACCACTATCTATTAGCAAAAACTGCATCATAATCCGTCCAGTGGTTTTTAAGTTTATCCCGAACAGACACACAGACAGACGCAGCGGGGGCCTTTGTTTTATAATATGTAGTGATTGTTTACATGTTTAAAGCCAAAAAATTAAGGTTACAAAAAGAAATGTTTATAATTGCAGGTCAGCCTATTGTAGTGTTCAGGACTGACAGAAAAACATCTACGGAGCAAGATGAAACCTACAAAGGGTCCCTTACAAACTTCGATGAGTTATACAAGTGGGTGCAAGAAAAATGTATCCCCTTGGTTCGGGAGATCACATTTGAGAATGCAGAGGAACTCACAGAGGAAGGACTGCCGTTCCTTATCCTTTTCCATGACCCCTCCGACACAGAGAGTGTGAAGAGGTACAAGGAGATTGTTTCGAGAGACTTGATATCTGAAAAACGTATGTATGGTTTCATTAATGTCTCGCTATTTAATTTAAAGTTTGGCAGTAGACTAGCAGCAGTAAGGTTTTTACCCATACAGATATGTCTTTCGAAAAATTGTAACCAATGAAACTAAAGTACTTAAAAAAAAATGTTGTAATTTTATCAGTTAAGGGAGCGTTCAACTATTACATAACGCAATTTTTGGAGACTTGATTCCCCCTCCCGTCCCTGTAACGCATCGTAACGTTTTACAAGACCCCCCCCCACCCTTCCCAAATTCGTTACGTAATACTTGAACGCTCCCTAATTTGCTGTTGGTTATGGTTTAAACTTAAAATTAACATGGAATAACTATATCAATTCTGTACTTTTAAAATGGTTTAAAGCATTGCAAATTTATGTAGGAATCCAAAACCAATACTATATGAAAAACAAAACTACAGTAAAAATGTACACATTGGATTCCTATTTTCGGTGCTGTCTGCCTCTAGTCTCTTTACTTTTAGTAATCTAAACATTCCATAGCATCTGTTCATATAACATTCGCTCCCTTCCACAGAGAACGTAAACTTCCTGACAGCGGACGGGGCTAGGTTCGAGCACCCACTGCACCACCTGGGCAAGTCACGCTCAGACCTGCCACTCATTGCCATCGACTCGTTCCGTCACATGTACCTGTTTCCCGCCTACAAGGATATGGAGAAACCGGGTAAACTGTTCCAGTTCCTCCAAGATCTGTATTCTGGGAAACTACATAGGTGAATATTTTTTATCATTAGTTTCTTTTTTTATTGCTATGGTCAGGAAACCTGCACACAGGTATATCCTACATGGTTAGCTTGTTTAAAGTATATGATATGATAGCTTTTGCCCGCGACTTCGTAAACAGAAACACTGAAACTCTTACCATGTAAAATCCCGTATTTTTTTGGTTCCTGTGGGAATTTCGGGAAATCCTTTTAGTGCTCCCCACACTCCCAAGGAAACTAAATGCCAAATTTCAGCTTCCTACTACCAGTAGTTTCGGATGTGCGTTTTCAACTGTTAGACAATCAGTCAGTCAGTACAGTACCAGTGATCGGCACCGCCCGTACAATACCGCGGGATTCCGGGTAGAAATCTTAATGTGGACATGATTATTATCCCGCGATTATGTTCGAAAGAATAATTATATTGAATGTTACATATCTGTAACTACTACTACAGCCTATTTGCGTCCCACTGCTGGGCACAGGCCTCCTCTCATCACAAGAGGGTTTATTCTATAGGCACCACGCGGGCCCAGTGCGGATTGGTGACTTCACACACATCTTTGAATTAATTCGCAGATGCGTGCAGGTTTCCTCACGATGTTTTCCTTCACCGAAAAGCACAGTGGTTAATTCGAATTGAATTTCGCACATAAGTAAATTTAAGAGGTGCGAGCCGGAATCGAACCCCCGACCCTCTGCATGTCTGTAAATAGACGTTTTAGTACATTACAGACCTAGGGTGGTGAATTCGTAAATGTCCCAGATCGCAGGTTTCTGTGGCCCGAACCGAAGGTGAGTGGTTTGTCAAAAATTTTACGTCTTGACATCGATGCAGAGGCAGACCTGGGTGGAGATGGCGCGACGACCTAGACAAGTTTAGATCAGATTGGCCAGAACTGGCAAAGAACAGAGAGGAGTGGAAGAGAGGAGGGGAGGCCTTTGCCCAGCAGTGGGATCTAAAAGGCTAGATAAGATAAGATGTTCATTTTACATATTAAGTACTTTCTGCACTCATATATAAAATATACATAGAAGATGTTAAAATGTAACCATTTGAAGTGCAACGAAACCCTTTGCCCGACTACGTACCTGGCTTGTGGAAGGTCACATTCGATTTTTTTTTTGTTTGATTTTATGACAAACGCATATACATATAACTATAGTCATTTTGAATTTCATGTTGTTTTATATTATGGTAAAAATCATGACTCTTGCTCCTTGTTATACTGTTAATAATGTATTTCATATATTTACTAAACTCAGAAATGTTGACTTTTACGACTCGAGTCCCGGAATCCCGGTTAATATCCACATTAACATAATGATTGAGGTCATTGACACCGAGTTGGACGGGTGGTGCCGATCACTGGATGGATTCACTGGTCACTACACCGGAAGTTTTTAGGGTTCCGAAGTCCATAAGGAACCCTTATAGTTTCGCCATGTCCGTCCGTCTGTCCGCACTATTGCTCGGAGATGCTTAGGTCTAGAGAGCTGTAATTTGGCATGAATATGCATATTAGTTATGCTGACAAAGTGGTACAATAAAATTTTGAAATATATTTTTTTATAGGGTACCTCCCCTACTCGTAAAGTGGGGATGTAATTTTTTTTTCTTGCATACCCCATGGTGCAGCATATCGTTGAATAGGTCTAGAAAAAATATTGTGGGTTTGTTAAAACCATTTTTTGATTAAGTGATGCGTTTGTGAAATATTAAGCTTTAAAGTGCTATTTTTTGTTAGAGTCACGTGTCCCCCCCCCCCTGCCAGCTAAATGGTGGTATTTGGATGGCTGAAAAAAATCACGGTTGTGGCATATATAACGTAGTTGAAAGGAAAACTATCACAGCTAAGTAGGCTGTACAAACTTACGAGTCATAGTCGACCAACTTATAATGATGATTTTTCTCGAGCGGCAGGGGAGTCGGGCGGGCACGTCATACCACAGGCTAGCTAGATGCTAATAAGTCTTAGAAAGGTACTGTGGGCATCGTCAACTTCGGAACCCTATAATTTGCGCGTGGCCCGACACGCACTTGGCCGGTTTTTTTTGTATCCGTAGTTTAGCGTTTCGTGTCACGTGAGTTTTATACAAGTTTAAAAGTGAAATAAAAATGAAATTGCTTGGAAACAAGGGGGAAACGTGCTGACGAAAATTTAACTAACGTCGTCATCATATCAGCCGATAGACCTGAACATAGGCCTCCCCCAAGGCTCGCCACTCCGACCGGTCCTGTGCCGCTCGCATCCACCGACTTCCCGCGACCTTCACCAGGTCATCACTCCACCTTGTTGGAGGCCTACCGACAGCTCGTCTTTCGGTACGCGGACGCCATTCGAGAACTTTCTGGCCCCATCGGATGAATTCATAGAATAATCAATGACTTTTCTCCCAACTAAGGATCTTCTTTTATAATTCACGTGAATACGTCATTTGTTATCTTTGTATTATTGCTGTAGATTGGCCAAGACTTGTTTTCCCATGATATCTAATCTCGAACTATTTTACTTTTCAGAGAATTCCACTACGGGCCAGATCCGAATCAGATCGCGGACAACAATGAGGTCAAGGTGACCACACCTCCAGAATCCACCTTCAAGAAACTAGCTCCCTCCAAAAATAGGTACACTCTCCTGCGGGACGAGTTATAAGCCCTCTGTGACTAGCGTTTATAATTTAGCTTAAGTCGGAAGCCATCCAAATCTTCTGAAACCTATCGCATTTTCTTTGAAGAATTTTTAATAGGCTTTTATTTATCATACTATATTTATTCTTATTAGGCACTGTGAACAAAATAATCCAATATACGATAGATACAATTTCCATAAACATCTGTTTTCAATAATGAAACTTTTGATATTACGATTGCCCGTGGACTGCAGACAAGGTAGATTGCATGTCATCTCGTTATGGATTTCCGCAAAGTAACACTTGATTCTATCAATTTCTAGCAGACAAGGTAATCAATCTTTTGTATAGACCAGAGACAATGTTATATTTAATTATATTAGACTGTCAATCTCCTTACATTACGGCGTACATCGCATTTATTTCGGGCGTACGCTGATTTGTTTGAAGGTTGTCATTCTAAGTTAACCTTAGTTCTTCTATGGTATAGACTGACAATCTATTTACATTGCGGCGTACATCGGAAAAACTGTGTATGCGTGCAATATCTAGGTGGCGTTTCAATTTTTTATACAGGCTCAATATGCAGCGAGATCTTGTATTGTCACATTTAACACTTTATTTCGAGCGTACGCTGATTTGTATGAAGATTGTCATTCTAGATTTAACTTGCTTTTTCCATCGTTGTCGGACATAATATGACTCATAAGTAATACAGAATATTTTATGATTTTTTGTCAAGAAGAAACCTAATAAGCGACTACTTACTCATATTTACGCTTTTATTTATTGAATTTTAATGTTAATGTTCTTTGGTACTAAATAGCTATTTTATTCTTATGGTTTAGACGTTTGAAATACACGAATTTACTTTATTGATAAAATACGTTTTGAATCGCTGATAAAATCACATGCTTGAATACTATCTGAGCTGATAAGAGAACTAATGCTGTCAGAGACTAAAAGTTATCGACAAGCAATTTTACACTTCACGGTTTAGTTTTGTGTTTCATCGCAAAACGGCAGAGTTTAATTGGTCGCTTAATAATGTTTTCCAATTACTGCCAGACCAGAGAAGTATGTGGCATATTATACAGTATAACATTGTATACTATTAGTTAAAAAAAAAACAAAGCCTCCTATTTTCTATCATTGGACACATTTTCTATTCAAGATTGTTCTTTCATTGATTGGTTGATTTTCTATAGTGAAATGTACGACATTTTGGACGTGAGCAAGGGAAAATGTAATTTACATTATGCAATTATCTCGTCCGTTATTTATAAATTATGATTTGTATATCTTGTATACTATGTATTTATAAGGAATCTTGTGATCTATCCACTACTATTATGATAATAGGTGATTTTGTCGTTTTCGTTGTTATGATGATTATGTTGCATATGGATTATGTCTAAAAGGAATGACGATACTGCACTGTCAGATCAGATTTTGGACTTTATTAATAAAAGGACATGGAAAAACGGTAAAGCTTTTCCACCTATCATCATTCATTTTAGACATTTTCCGCGCTAATTTAAAACCTTAACCGACCTACAAGTTCATAATATACAATCAAATTTCCGTGTTACCTTTGACCCAATAAGGGTGGGTTGATTCAAACCGTCCGTTAAAGTTAACGTTAACGTTAAATATTTTACTATGGGATAAAATTACGGCGGCCATATTTAACGACCAGGAGTCCGTCAACTAAGCATGAATCAACTCATCCTAAGTGTTTTTGAACGAATAGTGTGGAAGACAGTTTTCTTCTTCAATGAGAGCTACCGTATTTCTACTCACCGTTGGCACCACTGTTCCTACGAGGTGTTGGCTGTCAAACTTGTCATTCCATACAATAGTGTCAACGTCACTGTAAAATTTGACGTTTCGCAGACTTCAGTGTTGCCAATTTAGGGTGTAATATGGCACATAATGTGCTTAATTGGCTACATTGAACCCCTTAGGACCTCAAGGGCCTCTAGCGGCAAATTCACCCGCAGTGACCCTCATTTGAGTTAAAAAAAAGGTCGCTACTGAGACTAACATTCCTCAACTTGAAAAAAAAGCTTGAGTAGGCATTATGAAATGTACAAAGATTATGTCTTGTGTCGTGTGTTATAAAATAATAAAATTTTCAAAACTTACTCGAGTTATTACTTTTCTCTTAATACCTAAGTACAGCAGAGTTCGCCAATATGTGCACACTTGCACCTTACTGCATTGTAATGAATGAGGTCCAAAAGTGTACACATCTGAATGAACTCTAACTGAAATTTTAAAAATGATCTTGATTTGATATTGGAAATGACCATGGACTATACCTCCCTAGTCGCAAGTCTAAATAAAGTGTAGTTGATCGAAGGGGACTAATTAAATCATTTTAACACGCTTTTATTAGGTCGACCCGTATGTAACTATGTAGTAGAATCTTGCAAGTTAAATTTCACGCAATTTCCGATTCAGCTGAAATTTTGCACGAATACATATTCGTGCAAAATCGCGTGACAATGCAATATTATGATGACGTGGAGCTGATCTGATGATGGAGCAGGAAGGTGGCCATAGGAACTCCGTAATAAAACTACATAAACCCATCGAATTTGGGCTCGTTTTATTCGTCTTGGAGGGTAGATGAAGGATTTACAAAGAAAAGTACAGTCAGAAATAAAAGCGTGTCCCAAAATTTAAATTTTTGAAAAAACTTATTTATGCAAACTAAATATTATAAATGCGAAAGTACCTACCTCTCTGTTGGTCTGTCTCTTACCTCGTCACGCTTAGAACTGCTGGACCGATTTACAGAAAATTGGTAAGAAGCTACTTTTTATCCTGAAAAACGGATAATTCCCGCGGGAACCCGGTAGCAGAATTCCACAAGGGAAATGTCAAATGAAGTGGGCGAAGCTAGTCTTTAATAGCTGTTGAAAAAAAAACAGCGAGTCATGGTTTAAACTGTTCAAATATCATGCAAATTCACCGTCAGAAACTGGACTTTAACAAAAAATCGGCACTTAATTAGACCCCGGCGTCTAATGTGTCATTAACCGTCGTCATATCTGTCCGGAACAGCTTGTTGTGTAAAACAAACTGCCTAGACGGCGTTTTTACTCGCGTAGGCCAATTTCGGCAATTTCGGCTGTCACTGCGCCGTTTGTAGGCGCCGCGGCGCCGCGGGGTGCCCCGATCCACGGAATTTTACCTACGTTCGGTTTTTTGACAGATATAGGTGACGAGCTGGACATGGCGTGCTTATTTTTAGAATTTACTATTAATAATAATGTTTGATACCTAATCTACATCTGTGCTGATGTGATATAGAAAATGATCATGTTTATAAGTACATAGGTTTACGTTTTAAAGCTTGATTAATATTTACCTGCCTACTCATGTAAATGCCAGATGGGCGCCTCGTGTTAGGTGCTACCAGATTCCATGGTAACATCTGTATAAAAAGTGTGCTGTTCTCAGTAGGAATCTTCATCTATACTTTTCAAAATCCGTTCAGTACTTAGTCAGGAGGAGGAGCGTGAAGTAGATACAAGTAGACCAACGTTCGACCACACGAGCGAATATAGAAGTTTATAAAAATAATCTGAAATAATTTTCCAGTCAGAAAATAAAATGTCCCTAAGTTAAATATAAGCACACGGCGGACACGGCCTATAAAAGCACGATTTCGAACACATTTCGAATGAAATGTCAATGTTTGCGTGCGAGGACGTCTGTACACTTGTAAATGTGTGTGTACCACTATACGCGGGCCAATGATCCACTCTCCATCTCCGGATGAGACAAATAACGGTAAGGGCGAGTTGGGCGCGAGTTGCGCGCCGGCTAGATTCAGGCGGGTGATTCCGTTGCCATTCTGTATATAGTAGGTACTGTTAAATGCTCTGTGATATAGGTAAAACAAAATGTATTTTTTATAGGCAGAGATTTTCACCTAGGTACCACGTATTAACGTACTTACCTACTTATTTAATTACAAAAGAAAGGAGATTGAATGAACAATTTGTTTAGTGGTAAGTAATAAATTAGCACAGAAGTTAGTTCAGTAGCTCACTTTAGACGTCATTTAACGTGATCGTAAAAGGCCAAGCCGTCAGACACTCAAAGGTTGCAACTTTGAGCAACGCAAACTGAACTTCAAAAAAGTTACATTTTTTTACTGAAATGACAAAGGAGCTCCGTGCGAACCTGTTCATTGTGCCACGACAGGTATCAGCGCGATCTTGTTACATTCAAAAACCGTCTGAAAAGACCTTAAAACCACCAGAAATGAATTTGAAATTTGTACCTTAAAGGGGATTGTTTGAGTTGGAATCAGAGTTAACGAAAAAGCGAAGTGTCTTTTCATTACCTACCTACTTCATTTGAGCTTCGACAATGCCAAAGCTTCGGCGTTTACTCCTTTAAAGCTCTTTGCAAAATTGAGCGGAGTTCCGATCAGATAACATCGGATCCGCATGGATACAATGATGATATTAAATTTATTCACGATTAAACTTCAATTTCGAGTTTTTGTGCGCTTTGTGACCGATTTGAGATCGAATTACCCAAATGGTTCTTATAGGGATATCTTGCGATTGCAAAAGAAGAATAAGAAGTTCCATCGCATTTGTTACAAAGGGGGCTGGGTAGATATTTCTAATTCATTTATTTTAATTTTAACGTCGAAAATTATTCATTCCTATTTAATTTGCTAAAGTACCTACTCAATAGCAGAAGACCAGCGCTGGCCTCAGTAAATAAAATAAAATAATTTATTTCGGACCACTTGGTCCATAAGTAAGTAGGTACAATTACAAAGTGAGTTAGTTAGTTATAAAGTTATTGTTATTTAAATTAAAAATAAAAACAAAAATATTATTAAGTATAATGTTATCCATCTAACATATAAAATTCTCAATGCCAGCACATGCTCAGCTAGGACCATTTCGTGACAAATAACACGAACGAACGAACGTTATTGTTTATTTTCTGTTCTTATTATTATTGTTATGTCGTGTGTTTTGTACCGAATAAATGTTTCTTCTTCTTAATGGTGTTGAAACAACAAGGTCTGGTAAAAAGACACTGCTAAGTAGTGCGTTTCTTCTCAGATAGAACTACAGATATACTCGTACATTCTGCGACGAACGGAGGCCGTGGCAGACTGTATCTGTAGAATTAGGCCCGGTTCCTATATCCACGAAACGCCTCGTTTTGCCTACGGACGGTTGATTTTTGACATTTGTTCCATAGAGAATCTGTCAAATTTTAACCGTCCGTAGGCAAAACGAGGCGTTGTTTGGATATAGGAACCGGGCGTTGTCATCAGCATGCTTTGAAGTCTTGTAACACTATTTTCATATTCATTTACCATATTTTAAGATTATTACTAGGTAACGTAGGTAACCGAGCGAGCGAAGCGTCTCAGTTTTAACTTGGTCAAAATGCTTTCGTATGTCGGGATTTCAGGATTTTGTCTGTTCTCTTCTATACCGGACCTCATTCCGGACGCAAAAAGGGATTTCATTGAGAAACTATAGGCAACGTCAAAACGTCACGGCGCTAAAATTGAACTTTAAATCTAACTACTTTAAGTTCGGTTTCAACGCCGTGATGCTTTGACAGTAAGAAGTTCCCTCTCCTTACTAATGTATCATTTCAAATAGAGCCTTTTGGGTCGCATTCCTCAACCGATTATGGTGAAAACGTATCTGCGAAGTAATTCAAAGATGTGTGTGAAGTCCCCAATCCGCACTGGGCCCGCGTGGGGACTATAGCCCAAACCCTCTCGTGATGGGAGGAGAAGGCCTGTGCCCAGCAGTGGGACGCAAATAGCCTATAGTAATATTAGTTCGAAGATTACACGGTTTTTTGTCGATTTGATTTTTGGGAAATTTTAAATGGCGGAGCTATGGGGTTGGCTATATTTAAAAATGTTTTTTTAAGCTATTGTAAAAGGAAACTAGCGAGATATACAGGTCTCAGAGCCACTAGGTATAAAACTTTATTTACTAATTAGTTTGTTATAAGCGCGGGTGCCATATCGGCTGCGGCGGCATGCCACAATGCTCGCAACCCGACACCCTCTGCAACTCTTCATAAAGGCCCATTCACAGTCACGGCCAAAAGACGGGAAGTGAAGGACAGTGTGCAGCCCGGCTAATCATCCGCCCACGATATCGGAAACCTGTAATTAGTGTAAAATATCCGGGAGCCGACGGAAATGACCCGATCAATGCAGTTTTATCAATAGTCCACGAAACCCCTGATTTGAGTTTTTTAGAATAGTACAAGAATGAGCAACTTCGTGAAAAGACACAAGACACGAGGTTAATAATTATATGATTCTACATCGATAAACTATATTTTCAGCATAATCGTCCCCGTTTTGATAATTGAAAGAAAATGAGATGTTCAAGAATAATTGGATTCTGCAAATTAATTATTTATAATATGCCCCGCGTGGAATTCGGTTATCACGTTCACGCGGGAATTATGCGTTTTTCCGGGACAAAAAGAGCTAAAGGCCTTCCCCGGGATTAAATCTACCGCTCTTCCAAATTTCATCTAAATGGTCTAGCGGTTGAAGCGTGAAAAGTTAACAGACAGACAGGGTTTCCTACTTTCGCATTTGTACTTAGATAATATTAGAATGGATTATATCATAGTCATTCGCATTGTTTTTTACTTGTTGCTGTACCGAATCAGGATGACAGCCATGAATTCCTTCATTCATACGAATACATTATTTTGTAGGTTGTTGTGGAATTAGCCAGCGGTGTAATGTGTGCATTGTGCAAGCGTTAATGTCGCGTAGAAATAAATAGGTATTGACAGTTCAATAATACCGACAGCCCCGAAGCCGGCGGCCCGTTTCATCGCAGTCGCAACATGCTGCCCTTGTAAATGATTGAAGATGTCACAAGTGTTCGGACCGACGTTTTTTGGTTTCGCCGCTTACAAAAAACACGGTAGCCGTTAAGATTTATGGCGTGAGGAGCGATCATAGCGCATTAGTAGGCTGCATTGTCCACTGCATGAGGGCTTTGTGGGCTCGGACACCGCGGCACAGTAGCGAAACGGCGCATTGTCTAGTCCCTTGCGTCGACTATTGTTCTACCCCGTCGTAAACATGTCGACAGGTTACTGAGGCATTTGTGACAACGGCCAACGATTCTCGTACAGTAGCACTCGTTCGGGGAAATGCGTTTTTACGATTCCCTAATAAAAGGGTGAGATGCCGCGAGGCGAGTTTCGCATTTTATGCTTGAAAGATAAAAATTAAAATAAGTGGATGAAGCTACATTGTTGTGGTGAATATTGGCTTATTCATTTTACTGTAAGTAAGTACTTTTGTATTGACGATATCGATATAGGTAGTTTGCAGTATTTTTTATTAAATAATAGGAATATGACTACGTATAGGTAGGACCTACGTTTTGTTGCATAGGCGAACACGTTGACGCAATCTTTTATTACTTACTTGTGCCGTGCTTGCTAAGCTTCTATCATGCATTTTTTGTGTCTCTAGTTAGAAGTCCGCCAAAACGTAGATTATTCAGTTAAGTAGCCCCCGTAATCTGTGCCGAAAGTAGCAATTTTGCTTTTAGTGTAGATAAACCATAATCGTCGTAAGTCTAATCCTATTTTTTTAATGTAAAAATGATCGATCAATATTGCTATTGTTCATATAAAATTTAAACCGTTTAACCAAATAGGTGTAACTACTACCATGTAATATTTTCCCACGGCTTCTCCCGATAAAAAATCCGTTGATATTATTGAGAAAAGTGCCTTTATGTGGATACTAGCTTTTCCCCGCAACTTCGTATGCGCAGAAATATTAAAATGTAAAATTCCGTTTTTTGCCCGTTCCCGTGGGAATTTCGCAAAATCCTTTCTTAGCGGATGCCTACGTCATAACATCTACCTGCATGCCAAATTTCAGCCCGATCCGTCCAGTGTTTTGGGCTGTGCGTTGATAGATCACTATGTCAGTCAGTCACCTTTGAGTTTTATATATTTAGATTATCCTTTTATGAAATACTAGCTGACCCCGCGGACTTCGTACCTCCCTTAGAATTTTTTTTTGGTATGAAAAATAGCTTACGTCCTATTTTCAGACCTACTGAACATACAAACCAAATTTCATAAGAAACGGCCGACACGTTTCGGAGGAGTTTGGTTACAAACACTGTGACACGAGAATTTTATATATTAGAGATAGATTAGACATTATATCCATACCTATAAAACTAACTTCTACTAAACCTAGCCCAGATTACTAACTTGTACGAGTTGGTACGAAACTATCAAGGTTCAGTAGTTAGATAAAGCGTAGGAAACTAACAAATTCACGTTCTCATTGATTCAAGATAATAGGGATCACTATCCTTACGCACTAGTAACTACTACAGGCTATTTGCGTCCCACTGCTGGGCACAGGCCTCCTCTCGTCACGAGAGGGGAAAAAAATCCGTGGTGGCCTAGTGGTTCGACCTACCGCCTTTCATGCAGAGGATCGGGGTTTCGATTCTAGCTCGCACCTCTAAGGTTACTTATGTGCGAAATTCAATTTGAATTTTCCATCGAGTTTTTCGGTAAAGGAAACATCGCGAGGAAACCTAAACGCATCTGCGAAGTAATTCAATTAAAGCTGTGTGTGAAGTCCCCAGTCCGTACAGGGCCCGCGTGGGGACTATAGCCCAAACCCTCTCGTAACGCACTAGTAAGCTGGGGTTCTATTCTAAACGGTACATAGGGAAAGGGAGTGTCTCTATCTTTTTGCCAAAGCGTCACGGCGTTGTACCCGAACTTTAAGCAGCTAGATTTATAGTTCTGTTTCAACGCCGTGACGCTTTGGCAGAGGCATAGAGACAATTCCCTTTCCCTATGTAGCGTTTCGAATAGAGACCCTGGTAATATCAGAAATACCTACGTAGAGATCTTCTACTATCTAAAGTCCCGCGCCTTCACATTTCAAAACGCTTCAACGTATTTAATAAGCACCACCAACACTCTCAACACATGTGTGCGTGCTGAGACAGCCATCAACTATGCGTTGAGAGTGTTGGTGGTGCTTTTTAAATAATACTTATTGAAAAAAATGAAGAAAACGCTTCATTTTTTTCAATATGATCTCTACATATCTAAGTAGAGAGCGAAACAACCTATCTACTTAAAGACGGCGGAGCAAAGAAAGAGTTCTCTAAGAAGCGGCGTTTAGTAAAACAAAAGCAACGAACGATTTAACCAACTGCCATATTTTAACAACGTGTAATTAAAGGCTCCGCTCGGATATGCATAAATCATCCGCCGCGAACTGCTGGCCGAAATAGAGAAAAAATTAAAAACATTAAGCGTTCCGTGAGAGTCGAAACTGGAGAATAATATTGTGTTGGTAGATGCCTATCGGTACAGGCTTGACCAGATCGCTTGGGAATGAATTAAATAAGTAAATAAAATAACTCGTAATTTTACCGGTCGATGTGGGAATTGGGTAAAGGGTGTGTAGAGGTGAATCATTTACATTAGGTTTTATATACCTACATGTGCATGTGCAACACTTAACTATACTACTACTACAACAACCTATTTACGGCCCACTGCTGGGCACAGGCCTCCTCTCATCACGAGTCTATCTCAATCTATAGTCCCCACGCGCGCCCAGTGCGGATTGGGGACTTAGAACACTTAAGTTGATTAGTAATTAAGTAGTTATACATACTTTCGTTTTCATCCTATGTGTTAGGAATTTTATCTGTAACATCATGTTTCTTTTGGAAAGCTTCACAAGAAAAAGTACCTACGTACTTAAGCATTCTTATTAGAGAAGTCCTAGACTGAAACAGCAGTAGGCACCGAACTCCTATTCGCAAAAGGTGTGTAGGTATTTTCACATTACGTAAATAAAATAAGTATCTAAAATGTGAGTATAGACAGCTAATAAACATTAATGCCTAAAATAAATCTTCAATGCATGCTAACGACAAAAATACAATGAAGAAAACAATGGACCAGAACCAGAGTTTTGTAGACACCCCGACTAATGTGAAACAAAGAGTGAATTGGCAAAAACATATTAAGTAGGTACTTAAGATTAACGCATTAGGTAGATTAAATATCTATGTGTAATGTAAGTTTTCAATTGATTGTAATGTTCATACCTACCTAGCCGAATTTAAGCGCAAGTAAACAAGCCGTTTCTAAGTCGTTTGCGCTTCTAATAAGAGTCACAATCGAGGAGCCATAAGTCACGGGGTGTGGTGCGGAGGCTGCGCCGGCGCCGCGGGGCGCGGGGGGCTCGGGCGCGCTCGGGCACCCTCGGGGCCCGGGGGCCGGGGCGAGGCGACAACCGCTCGTTACCTCTATCCGAAGCCAGTTATTAAAAACGTCTCGACGCGAACGGTGCGCCGCCCTGTAATTATCCAGTTGAAGGCTTTCGTTGTCACCGCACCGGATATGCAATACGTGGACCCGCCCGCGCAGCAGGTCCGCCCCAACTCTAGCGCGCTTCACGCGAATACCCGTTGGCTACG
>OZ020278.1:5167822-5252937 GCA_963971205.1 Aethes cnicana | reverse complement strand
CCCCAACTCTAGCGCGCTTCACGCGAATACCCGTTGGCTACGATTATGTTGAATCGCCAATTTAATAGAGCAATTTGTTCGTTTTAATTTTTGTTTATCTGATTTCTGGTGAATTATGAGTTCATTAATCATTTTAGTTTTAAACGGGAGCGTTTAAATTTCACTGTTTTAGAAGTTTCGAGATCGAGTATTTACGGTTTGCGCGTTTGTTGCAGATGATGAGTATGGTGCCGAGTTACGGGTACGGCTGCGGGCGTGGGGACGCGCTGTCGCCTGCGTCAGACCTGTCGTCGTGCAGTTCCTCCTCGGGCTGGTGCCTGCCTGCGTACGCGCAGTACGCGCCGTACTGGCCGCCGGCCGAGGACCGCGAGCTGCAGCGCCGCTGCGCCAAGTGCCGCTGCCCCAACTGCCTCACCGAGGCCGCCGGACTCGGCCCCAACTACAAGGACGGCGCTAAACGCGAGCACGTCTGCCACGTGCCCGGCTGCGGCAAAGTTTACGGGAAAACCTCCCACCTAAAAGCTCACCTGCGCTGGCATACCGGAGAGCGACCATTTGTGTGCAACTGGCTGTTCTGCGGCAAGCGGTTCACGCGCTCCGACGAGCTGCAGCGGCACCTGCGCACGCACACCGGCGAGAAAAGATTCGCGTGTCAACTCTGCACGAAACGCTTCATGCGTTCCGACCATCTCGCCAAACACGTAAAGACCCACGCAAACAGTACGAGGAAAACGAAAAAGACTCAGGAGGACAAAGAAGACACTGTGAAAGTTGCTGCAACGAGTGAGCGTCGCGAAGTAGCGCCTAATTCTATTGGCAGCGCGAATTACGGGACGGTGCCGAGTGTTCCTCCGAAGCAGATGTCTTTGAACTATGCGTCGGTGGCCCCTAGTGTGTCCAGTGCTTCGTACAACAGCGGAGTAATGTTTGCAAGTGGCTGGGCGCCGGAGCCGCGGCAGCAGACTCTGTACGCGGCCCGCGGCTACCAGTACGGGACCCCCTCCGACGCCACCCGTCAGTACCCCACGCTACCCGACGCGCGTCAGTACCCCACCCCCTTCTCATACCAGTGCGCCACGAAAGACAACTACATGTTCCAAGGACATTATAATCTCCAAGCTCCTGTCGCTCTTGGACAATAACGGAAAGTGATGTTTTCAAACGTTGCATGTTACCACCGGGAAAGACTTATGATGGATTCAGCTTTTTAAAATATTACTTGTAATGGTGATGTCTAAAAGATGTGTATAATGCATAATGACAATGATTGTACAAGTTACCAGCCAGACAATATATTGTGATGTATACTTAAAATAAATGTAAATAGGTAGGTAAGTTTATTGTGACGTGCCTTGCTTGATAGGTTAGATGTTATATTTTACAATAAATATTGGGAACGAACTAATTGCTTTTCCTTTTCGTCGAACCTCGTAATAGTTTGATTTGACACAGACTTATATGTGTAATAACTTACAAACGGATCCTATCTTTTTTCCGGTCTCTGTAAAAGTTAGAAACACGGGTGTTGCATTAAACCATTTGTTAATTTTAAAATATATACCATTGTTATAAAAAAAGATGCTCTTTATTCACACATAAAAAATAAAGTTAATCTGACTAAGGGCTGATTTTTCAATCGTCAGATAAGATTTATTCTTCAGAATTTTTTTTAACTGACGATTAAAAAATCAGCCCTAAATTATAAGTACATTTAAAAAGCTTCACAATTCACTCGCTCAATCATTTCAAATTCAGAAACTCAAGTTTTATAAATATGGAACTTAAGTGCCTTGCGCAACAAACATATCAGTTACAGTAAACCTAAAGTATATATACAAATTTCCAATAGCTAAAGATTTGAATTGCAATTTAAAAAAGGCTATCTCACATTAATAGCAACGTCGAGGACGTTGCTATCATTTAACGCACCCGTATCTGACATTTATAGCAACTGCGTGATGCGAATACAGTAGCCAGTCTTAAAGTTCAATTACGGTAGAAACATTACTTTAAATTATCCTTAAACATACACATGAAAGTGGCAGCTACAGCGCGCTACGCGCTGCCTAATTATCGCGCGTAGCACCGTTACAAAGTGCTACGAGAGCCGTAGACGCCGGTTTTCGGAGCTTGTTTCATTGGACTAAGTTCACGTTTCGTGCGCACCTGAATAAACTACTACTACAGCCTAATTGCGTCCCACTGCTGAGCACAGGCCTCCTCTCATCACGAGAGGACGAATAATAATGATATAAATTCCACATAGGTTTTCAGTAATTTACTTAATATTCTTTTAATTTAACGTTTGAATCCACAGACTGTGCTGTTGCTGCTGCTATACAGTAGGTACATTTTTAAATAAGACATTAAAACATAAAATTAACAAATGACAATATTTGACTAACAAGAAATTGAATAAAAGGCCACCCCGTGAAACAATGCAGTTGGAGTATAAACACGGTCAAGCTCACACGACATGAAAATGTTGTTTATAAGTAAACAACATTTTATATCATAACATTATGATATAAAGTCCAGTTAGAGTAAAAAACTACATTTAACAGTCTAAACTGTGGAATTTGAACAGATAATTGCTGTTTAAGATATTAGTTATAATACATGAGTGGTTGACACATATTTCAGGTAGGCATTAGTTTTTTCTTATGGTAGCCGTTTATTTTCAAACAAGGGGATGGCATGTCGAATCTGACAGCGTGCGAGCGGGATGCATTTATACATTTCTTAATGTGAAAGATGAGAGAAGTAATAGATTTTTTGTCCTTATCGGCGTACCAGCTTTTTTGTGTTTGCCACAGCTCAGCTGTGGCAAACAAAAGAGTAGTCATTATGTCAGTGTGACTTCGTGTAAACAACAAAATTATTTGATATAAGAGAAATATTACAGATATTTTATGATAGTGCACTGTTCTTACTAATATACGTTTGCCCCTATAAGATAGCGATTATAATTCGCTCGACCATCAGGTATAAAAGACGTACCCAGCAAAATTATGAAAACATAACCTTTCGTGCGTAAGTATTTCATTTTGGTCACTTAAACTCATATTGTTCGGTATGATAGCGTTACGTAAGTTATATTTGGCTCATGTTCTATTAAATTGACTCAACTATCTTTGAATAATAACATAAATGAATCATTTTCAAAATACCGATGTTTTTAATATTATCCGACCAAATTACGATGTTGCTTACTATGTATGCCACCATGAGTCAAGCTGTATTTTTAATTTAGCCACGGTTCGGGATACCAGCTATGAAATATAAGAGTGCCCACCAGATACCCAATATCTGGGGAAAAGCTATGCTGCAAAAATAAAATAAATAAACTCAGGATAATAATATGAATGTGTAAGTCACTTTGTTAGTAACGCTTTCACACGAAGTAGTAACTAGTAATGAGAAATAATTCAAATAATGATGATCACCTGAGACATTTTTTACCGACTTCACTAAGGAGAAACTTCAACATTCGAAGGGATCTTTTTTGGATTTATGTACACCGAAAATAAATGAGTAAACATATACTTGCATTTTCATTTCTTCTGTAGTAGGTACCTGGTATCTACCTAGCTAGAAATACAGGGAGTCCATTTTGGTGGACCAATCTGGGAATCTCTCAAAACATGGAAAAACGTGTAATAAAAATTACATGTCTTTATAACAGGTCTTTCCGTGTTAGGAGCCACCCTAGGAAATATCTTCTGAATATATAAAAGCCATGTAGATAGCTGAAATTTGGTAAGTAACCTACATTTACCACTATTGTTTCTCTAAATCTTAGCCGTCAGTCAAAGTCGCGTGTGATAGCTAGTTATTGGAGTGGGGTAATTTTTTACCCACCTTGCCACCCCATGTACTTGACGCACACATACACATTTTATATGCCCATCCCTTACAGGGGTACGCTATATAGCGCATCTAGGAGATACTTAATCTAAGTTTTCAAAACTTTTGACACTGCATAGTCTCGGTCAAATCGGTATTTGAATTTGAGGTGCAAACAAGAGACATTTTGCTTGAATACCTGCGCCATATTAATTGTGCTACAAGGTATATCCTGATGAGAGTTAGGACCAAACTACTTAAATTAAAACGGTAATCTAACATTAGTAGTGTCTGTAGTTTCAATTAAGTATTGAGATAAGATAACAGTGTTGAATGAAGTTAGCGGTTTATAGTTCCGCCTCTCGGCACGAGATGTCGCTAGTGGTCGCGGCGGTAATTGCGCGCGCTATTATCTGGGCGGCGGTCGGCGCGCATGGCGGCCGGTGCGAGCGGGATGCACTCGATAATACGTAAAACAAAACGAGGGAGTAATAATGGTAAAAAACGAGCAGCACGCAAATTATAGTGAGAAATGAGGCAGCCGGTAGCGGTGGGGGCGAGCGGTGGGGGCCGGCAGTCGACGCTCGGCTTGCGCAGTCCGCCCGCGCTCCTGCGCCGCCGCGAGTGAGTGAGTGTGTGACATGCGCTGGCAGCGCCATGAGCGGCAAGGCGTCCTCCTCACCGGACCTACTCATGAATGTGAGTCCAGCGCGACACACCCACACTAGACCCCACAGCTATGCGCCGGACCGAGCACACCGACCAAAAACTTTCGCGGTTCAAAGTTGTTCAAACTTACTTTAAAGTTAAGACGAAAAGCTAAAGACGAGTCCATAAAACGGCTTGTTAGTCCGGCCTCCCCCGATTGTCGATTTAACACGCACCATAAGCGACTCCGGTCCACCCGAGCCCTAACCTCTATTACTATTCATACGACTCTCAAGGGTGACCAGACCGCTCGAACTTTATCCGGCCACATGACAAACCCAAACCTATACGTTGTATACATAAAACTAGGAAGGTATGTCGTCGTTAAATGGTAATTTTCGTTAAAGGCACAGAATAATAAATGAAGTAGGTTGGTACCTATTTGATAAACTACTTCAATCTTACTTAAGTAACATGCACCTTGTCAAAACATGATGATCTGATTTAGTTTTTATGTTAAATACAAGTATAAGCTAAAATGTCCAACATCAAACTGGCTAGTAGCACTTCACGGTGATAATATTTATATTATCTAAAACGAAAAGACATAAAAAAACGAATTAACACACGTAATTTATTTAGCTACGTTCTCATAAAGAACCGAAAGCAATCTATTTAGGCAGGTCGGTCACATAAACGTTATTGTTATTAGTCGAAAGCACCCATTAAATTTCGTTCGGGACATTACTGGCATAAAAACCACCGAAATGCTAATTCAATTAAGTGAACTCAAATAAGTAACGTCGGTTCTGGAGCGGCGGAACCAATCCCTAATGACACATAGAGCCTTCGTCCATTTTCTACTCAATTTCCTTTTCATATTAGTTTAATCTAGAGGCAGGACTACTGGCGCCAAAAATTATGCCGCGACGGCCGCGGCGGCGTAATCTGTTTAGCGGGCGCCGGCCTTTGTGTGGTCAAAAAGGAAGAAATTTATGCGTTTCGGCTCCGTGTGTGAGTTTTTTGTGGGAATGTAATTAATAATTCAGCGGCAAAACTAACAGTGTTTTCGTTGCTGTGTCGGCGAGCGTGATTGATGCACCGGGCGGCTCGATACTAATCGAGCGTCGCTCGGCGTACCCATAGGACTACTAGTAATTGTATTGGCTGCTTACTTGCCTAGGCTAGGTGATAGATAAACACAATTTTGGATCCACCACAACGGCCAACAGATAAAACGAATTATCAGTTGTTTTCTATATGTTTCATATTATTGACTCGCGCAAAACATTTTCATATACATTTAAACATTGGGAAAGCGATGGGAAGACACTTGTTATAAATATAAAAAATAACAGTTCTAATAGTTTCATTATACCTACCTTCTGCACTTGTTATTTTTATATGGATAATCTTTGAACGCCCACAAATAATTACGAATATTATACAAAATACAGTATGAACACACTATTCAATTAGATTTTAGAATAACTTTTAAATACAACAGATTCACATCGTGAAGTGTTACATAACCCACTCAAAATCTTTTAAGGCAGGTCGTATTTTTTTATGGTGCCCTGTCTAATGTTCCGAATGCAATATTTACTATACATTCGAAATGACAACGAGTAGCTGACATATGTTAAACTAGCTTTTCCCCGCAACTTCGTATGCGCAGAAATATTAAAATGAAAAATCCCGTTTTTTCCCGTTCCCGTGGGAATTTCGGGAAATTCTTTCTTAGCGGATGTCTACGTCATAACATCTACCTGCATGCCAAATTTCAGCCCGATCCATCCAGTGGTTTGGGCTGTGCGTTGACAGATCACTGTGTCAGTCACCTTTGAGTTTTATATATTTAGATGAATGCACAAGTACTAATCAGTTAGAACAATGAAAAAAATAAAAACATTCTAGGCTAATTCAGAATAGTTGGGGTGTCTGAGGTTTTAAGTGGGTTGTGTTACACTTTGTATTACAAACTACACACTACATAACGTTGTCACCTCAGTACAATAAAACATAGTTGTCTGTTAGTTTTTCCACCGTAATGTAGGTGGCAATTAGGACAATAGGTGCATACATTTAAATCCAGTGAATACTTGAACTGGTTTGTCCGGAAGTCGGTGCGGTACGTGGGCGCAGGATATCCACAAGTCATGCTGCATCTATATACCTCGTAGGGTCAGGTGTAGATCACCGAACGTTTATTTGTTTTCTTATATAATGAATCACCACCACCACATCCAGCCTATTTATGCCCCCTATAGGGTACATACATGCCTTCTCTCATTATGAGAGGGTTGGGCTATAGACGCAGTCCCCACGCGGGCCCACTGCAGACTGGGGACACAAACATCCTTGAATTATTTCCCAGATGCGTGCAGGTTTTCCCAAGATGCTTTCCTTTACTGCAAAGCTCAGTGCTAAATTCAAAGTGAATTTAAGTAAACTGCCTGCATGAGAGGCGGTATGTCAAACCACTAGGACCATTGCTTGTATTATAATAATCATATTTTGTGTAATAGGTCGATTTGTGTGAAATGTCCCAAGATATTTATTTATTTATTTAACTAGACACGTACCTATGTGAAGGAAGCAAGTCCAAGACATCTTGAAGTACCCGTTCGAATTAAATCACCGTAAAGATTATATTAGATTGCTCGCAGGACTGATGGCCGATGGGGCAAGAAAGTCCTGGAGTGGCTTCCGCGAACCGGTAGACGAGCTGTCGGTAGGCCTCCAACAAGATGGAGTGACGACCTTGTAAAGGTCGCGGGAACGCGGTGGATGCGAGTGGCACAGGACCGGTCTGAGTGGCGCGCCTTGGGGGAGGCCTATGTCCAGCAGTGGACGTCTATCGGCTGAAATGATGATGATGATGATGAAAGATTATATTATAGGTAGTACCTACATATAATCCATGAAATGGAGGTCTGTCATAGTCAATGGGTCAAATATACGAGTATATCTAAGCTGTTCTGTTTGATTGATCCTAGAGTGCCAAAGCGAATAGATTTTAAAGGTGACCGAAATGGTGGAATGCGGTAAACTGGTTCTACGTTAAGCAATTAATGTGCAAATTTACTGCATAGGTATTATAATTATTGAAAAGAAGGTCGTCAGTCGCTGTCAATCATTGATTCGAGCGTTTATCACATTTCATTAACAATTTGGATAAACTAAAAAGTCAATAACTTATACTTACTTATATCCTTGGATATCTAATGTTACCCAATGACATGAGAACACACTTCAGTTTTTGAAATGCTCAGTTCAGTTTTTTCCGAGATCCTGGAGAGTATTACTACTACTTCTTTTTTAGTTACAGTATTAAATTAATTTCACCATCAGTCTATGTGCTTTTGGCTCGCCATTCAACCTACACTCGTAATACAAATACATAATTATTAACGTTGACGTTTCGAGCTCGTTGCTGGTCCATTGCAGCTTGTACATAAATTACAGCACAAGTAGAAGACATTTACGGCGACAACCAGCACGGTAGTAAAGCTTCTCATTTAAATAGCTGAGGATACCAGCAATTCTATGGAAGTGGCCAGTTAATTCTTCGTGTACGCGAAAATACCGTTGGCCGCAGCAGTGCGGCAACATTTTAATTGACCACGCGATGGTCTCGTTCGACTTTTTCTCCTCTCCTCAAATTGCTCTAAAGTGCTTAATGAGCGATGCGTGCAATCGCCGTTTCCCCGTACGAGAGGTTGCTCTTATTTTACATAAATAGTTCCCGACGAACTAATGCCGATTCTCGGTACTGTAATTGTGGTGCGACAAGCTTCCTTTCCAGAGGCTGACAGCACCTGACGGTTAGTGACGCCAAACGCAGCACGAAATTATAGTGATTCTGCGTGAATAGCGCATATCCAGGCTGCGACATCCGAAGATCAGCTGACTTAATCTCACGCCTGTCAGTTATCAAACATTGTAGTTAATAATGCTATTAATCACAGGTTCAGTTTAAACGTCCACGTCTAAAAATGTAAGGTCTGAGGCAATGAAAGAAATGTACGTGCCGCTTCTTTAACCTTTACTTTCTATCATGTTAATGTAGTTTACTATTTTGGTACCTAATGAGTAACTACACCACAACTGTCTGTTTACGGTCCATTGCTGGGCACAGGCCTCCGTCGATGAGGAGACCTGAAATGAGTCATGGGACATTAATTTAATTAGATATGTGTTAGTATCACGTAGGTCCATGCAGCTCAAATTCATTCATATCCAAGCCTGTTTCCAAGGCGATAAAATGCCTTCCGTGTTAAAAAAAACAAAGTACCTACCCAAAATAACTTTTATAACAACGCCATCTTTAAGAACAATTTATCATTTTTATGAAATACTTATTATACTATTATTTACTTCCATACGCAGGATGTAAATAAAAGCGAAACTAGGCTGTTAAAGTCATCCATCACGCCGTGTTCCGGGGCCTCATTCGAGTTTGCAAAACAAAATGCAAAAGGTAGTACTTTTAAAAGTCAGTAATGCAAATTAAAATTAGAATCTGGTATAGCACGACACAACTTAGAAGGCGCGCAACGAAGCACTTAAGCCGTTGAAGCAAAGTCTATTATTGCTTAATCCACGCGCCTTCTAAGTTGTGTAAGCCTGTACACAGAAAAACGTAAATTTTAGTTAAGTACGTTAATATAATAGATTTATCCAAATAAAAATCAATAGAATCTAGAGATGACTTTATGTAAGTAATTTACCTCTAAACTTCAAAGTAAAGGATATCCTATACAAAGTGACCCAATTTCATTGCTCTATATTCTCGTTATTACACAATAACGAGAATATAGACTAATTAGAGTTATTACCTACGTCATCGTTAATTGATTAACGTCCAATTAAGGCTTTAGGTTTCTGTAGGTAAACTTCAAATATTGCACTTGAAATATTATTTTATATACAGGATGTTCATGTTGATATGTGTTTATTTTAAGGGAACATTCCTCAGGCCTAATTAAGTTAATTTCTCCAAGAAACCAAGGTGCTTGCTAACACCGATCTGAAAGATATTCAAGATTTTAATTTAATTACGTATGTACTTGAAAGCAGTGTAAAATCCATCTAAATATTTGCTTTTTGTTTCCTTGTAATAAAGAGTTTCCAAATCTCCTTTGTGTATGACAAGGAGGTGAAAATAATGAGTTCGTTTGATGTTTTTCTATTTAATTTATGTGTCACGTCAATATGGCAATATTAAACTGTGACAGGCAATATTTATTTATTTTGTATGAAAAAGCTAAAAAAGAAAGTATTTCGATATCAACTAAAATTCATTTACGGTAGCGTTTCTGTTAATGTCCCAAGTGCTATGCCGAAATCCAGCAAAACGTTGTGACGATATTTTAACCACAGTATCAGTTATCGATTCTAAGCATTGGGGTTTTTAATTTTTTCGAGTTAGTATTTTTTTTTCGTATGGCCCAGTATGGGATTGGTGGTGTGAGCGACACCTGTATCCCATACAAAATTTTATTATTTACCAACTCGAAAAAAAAGAATTAACGAACATGCTTAGAATCGATAACTGATACTGTGGTTAAAATATCGTCACAACGTTTTGCTGGAGCCTGTATATTCCGCGCTTTAGAATTTATTTAATTTGCAATTATGTAGTTTTGATTGCTCTAAAGTTAAAATGTTTATTCTAGTAGATAAGAAAGAAATGTTTCACAGATATACACAGTTAAGTTGTACTTTTTTAGTAGGTAGGCTGTAGGGTATTATACCTAACTACAAAGTTCATTCTAGAGATGAAGAGTCCTTCCTCGACAACAGAAGGCCTGTGATCTTAGAACTTCATTACCTATAACTATTACCGGACTTTCTACATTATTTTAGTGCCCATCAATTAGATAAATCATAAATCAAATACTGGAACTGGAACACGGAATAAAAACCCCATGTATTGCAAAAGAATACTTACAATACCTACTGTAAACGACCATCCATTAAGTGCCTATAACCTCTCGGACGGGCATATGTCATACGCTCCCTAACTTCCGAACTAACCGATAAACACTGTACCCTTTCACATGAGTGGAGATAAATATTATGCAGTTTCTTTTCCGGGACAAGTCGTTTTGTCGTCGAGCATATTTTACTAGATAAATGGAGTTATTTCCATAAAACAGCCGTTTGCTTTTTGCGAGGAGGCTGCGGCCGCGTGCGGGGGAATGGCTCTTCCGCACTCGTCTCGCCAACCATTGATCATTAACTTAATGGGTGCTCTCAACAATGAATACACATTAAAATTAAGAAATATTGCACCGAGCGGTTACGTGGCCTGTATTAATGTATTAAAAAAATGGACTGATGGATATTTGTGACATTGATAGAGTTATTGTTTGCTTTGAGAACGTATCACTCGCTTTTGACAATGATAATGATAACCAATTCGACTTAGAAGTCGAGTCACATAGTGAATGATATACTAGAGAGCATTTCCATTCCACCTTTACTTTAGTCATTTCAATTGATGGTGAGCGCTATCATATGAGTATGTTAGTCACTAGATAGGTACCTACGTAATATGTATCTTTTTGTATCCATATCTCTTTTTGCATTTTCGATTCCATTCTCTAGCGATGAGCTGTCTTGTATAGCTTTGGCATCTCACTTAGATACAGGTGAACTTTTATATCAAGTTTTGACGAAACGGTTTTGCTACGAAACGGCTCTCAAGTCTCAACCAAAGTTTCAACAAATTTGTACGGGATTTGACACCTGCAGATGAAAGCTTCAACGCGACGAGACCATTGCTTTTGAATAGAGGTCCCGGTTGTTGTTTTGATCCGTTTAAAAGGTGTAATGAGCATGAAAATTGAGGAGAACGAGTTCGCATCGGAAAGCCACGCTTGTTTCCGCGAAACAATACGTCTGTTTTAGTTTTTAGAGGATTCCCGTATGGGAACGGGGAACAATGTGCCCATGATATTAGATGGCATTAGCTTTAAGCACTCGATGTTTCTACGTCATTAAACACCGCATGTCGTTTCCGTACTCGTGCGCCTGTGACATTTACGCGTTTTTTTATCATTATGCTATTTTTTCATGTAGCTTGTTTGCTATGTACCTAAGAGTTTTAATAAGACTACAGATTTTTTTTCATTCTTATTCACCTAGTTAACGCTCTTAACATACATTTCACATAGAAATTCGAACAATTTAAAGTATTATCATTCATAATTTGCAAGTTGAGACTTGATAGGTATCTACGTAGTTAACTACCACCTAACATCAAATCCTTCCTTATTATATCAATTAAAATGAACGCAATAAACTATCCTTCTATAATTACAAGTATAGGTAATCAATAGCATTGCTACTCGAGTCCTTTGGAATGCAAATCTCGGTCATATGCATCGCGGCAAGAAATTACTTGAATACTTAGAATCAATACGGCGATATCACGTTCTAGAATGTATGAAATGCGCAGTGAACTTCGACTCGCGAGTGAGGCAATGGCCGCGCGCGCGCACGCCTCGAGCCCGACGATTATTATTTCGAGCGCCGATCAACATGAAAATGAAGGTCCATAAATTTATTAGACATAGTGTCGGCCAACCCGCCTAGGGCACTGCATTACATAAAATATGTCAAGAATTAACCATTATCATAATAAGAATGTTTCGTACGGATAAAAATAAAGTTGATTTTTTATATGTGCCAGGCCAGTGCATTGAACTTCGCCAGGATTTTATGACACTGACCACTTAAGTTACATTATGTAGCTACAGTGGGTTTTTTAATAGAAGGTATACATAGGCTAAGGCAAGTTTTTCAAATTATTGCATTGGCAAAGGTATAGGTATAATATTGTTAACAAAAGTGCAAAAATAAAAGATACTTACTTATATAAAACGGTTAAACACGAGATATTTTTTAACTAGGTCTTTTGTAACTATATCCTTTTTTTAAATGAGTTAACGGTAGATATTGTGCAACGCCAGGAATGATTGACTGGGTACGTCACCATAGATCGATCCGCAATTTGCCGATACGAGCTTCTGATTCTAAACAGAGATATCGCGCCCACGCCGGCCATGAGGGCCACGTATTAAAATGTAAATTTATTGCGCGATATTTTACATAAATTCAAATTGGCCGCTATATTTTACTGGCCTTACTTACATCACGTAATTATGGCGCGCACAATTATTATAATTTTCTTATAAATACACCCATAAAGAAGTGCGAAAAAACAATTTCATAGCGTACCTTCACCGTTATTTATGGCTTTGTTTGATAAATGGTATAGTACATTATTGCCGTGGCCGGGAAAGTAGGTCTTTGCAGGCTGAGTACTGGTTTAAAGGGCCGAGGCTTGCCGAGGCCCTTTAATATGTACGAAGCCTGCAAAGCCTTTCACGTGCCGAGGCTTATATAGTGCTTTTCTCAAAAATGAAAAAAAACCTTGATATTAGGTATTCATAATACAGCATTGACACGCACGCAAAGGTAGTCAAGTACTTACAACAAATCCAATGGAACGCCAGTCTTATTTCGTATTCACCGATATTTGACTTTAACAGACACACTAACACGGCAAGTTAAAAACTCGCATGTAGATTTCTCGTTTTTTATAAAAATTTAGACCTTTTATTAATTTTTAAACCAAACTAGTAAACTATTTTCATGAAATTTAGCTAAATAAATCTGATACAAGACAAGAACTCCCGCTCTTTATGGATCGTTCTTTTTTTAAATTCCGTTCTGAAAAGGTTCTGAAATACATTGCGCTGTTTCAGACACGGATAAAAACGTTTGGTTTCGCGTCAATTGACAGATACAGAACATGCAGACTTGGCTGTTTGGGAATTCCTTCGCGTATTTATCAGTTTAAAAAAAAAGTACCTGTACGATAATGAAATTTCATACAACATTCCCTGCGCTTATACATGCCGCGGAAGTAAATTCATACAAATTTCCGGGGCATGCAGTTTAGTTTTTTTTTTTAATTTTTGACTGATTGTCAAAGACGCACTTTGCGGTCTGATAGAAAGCAGACAATGACGAGTTTCCCCGCCATTTTTGAGAAAAATCCGTTATTTCGTGTGATGTTATTGTTTTGTTAGCCAATCCTTTAACTCCTTTTCTGTCTTTATATCAGCGTGCCTCTTCAGTCTAGAAGGTTGGCCACTAGATTCTTGTATGCCTCTAAGTTCGTTGCGCCTCGAAATTTTTCATGACTCTCCTGCTGGTAAGAGGTCACCGTCGCCTATGGACGCTTGCAACACCAGAGACATCACTTGCGCGTTGCCGACCCTGAATAAATCTTTTTACTCCCTTCTTAAAGAACCTCATGTTGTGCTCCATTGGAAATACCTTAGCAGAAAGCTCATTCCACAGCTTAAGTTTTCTAGGTAGGAAACACCTTTGGAACCGAACAGTGGCTAAAGGTATAACAAATTCTGGTATAATAACCAAATTATTAATTATAAAAGCGTAGAATTATGAATTTTGATAAAGAAATAGTTTGAATCCCGGGATCTTTCCTTTACGTACGCTATTTTTTATCCCGGGAAAACGCATAGTAACAGCAAGCGGAAAAAGTCATGGGGAAAAAGCTAGTACCGATTTCATAAATCTTAGTATTTTGAAATGACGGCAAGACCATTTCTTGATAGAGCAACGGCGCGCCAAACAATTATCCAACTTTACCTGTCGACGAGGCGCCACACCACCCATTTCTACCCACATCTATTAATGATTTCAGATGTTGACCGCCGAGATCATTAAGTGCGGCAATTATAACGTAAACATCTGCGGCCGCGCAAGTGGTCACGAGATCCTTGCTCTCTCTAATCATCGGTGATTCATCTAAGAAACCAAAAATTAATTATACACTTTGTGCTCCAAAATGTTACCTGTATTCGTGCGTTTAATTACAACCGGCTAGTGATTTATAGTGGACACAGGTGTACCTATGATTTATTAAATCTAGGCAAACAATTAAACCCAGGCAAACCTGTAAACAAAACATAAGATAACCTCCCAAGACCAGAGGTCCATTTTATTTCCCTGTTTTT
The DNA here is from genome assembly GCA_963971205.1 of Aethes cnicana. Classification (NCBI taxonomy): domain Eukaryota; kingdom Metazoa; phylum Arthropoda; class Insecta; order Lepidoptera; family Tortricidae; genus Aethes; species Aethes cnicana. The sequence goes on along the minus strand of OZ020278.1, from coordinate 5,238,382 downwards.
AAAGTCCTATAGAATGCGAGGACAGGAGGCCATGCTATGGACTATATAAACGATACTGAATACAAAATAACGATTTATAGAAAAATTTTATTGTATGTCCGGATTTAACTTGAAATCTACTGGATGGATTGCAACAAAATTTGATACGGGGATAGTGTATAACACTGGTCAACATATAGGCTATTTTTATCCCGAAAAAACGGACAGTTCCCGCGGGAACGCTATTTCCGAATTCCACGCGGACGAAGTCGCGGGCAGAAGCTAGTTTTAAATAATTACAATAAACGGTACTCCCATTTATAGACGAACGAGTGCTGTGATGCTATAGGTATATGTAGGTACTACCTGTGTTTCAAACTAGTGTCCATAATAAATTATCTAATTACAAAGCACGAGACCGTTTAAACTCCAAGATTTCCATTCCACGCGTGAAAATGAACACCTTTATGATCCAGTTTTAATTAAATCCAATAAGTCTGTAATTATGTCCTTGCCCCATTTCTCAGCTGAATTTATTTCATAATTACAGCCTATGGCTTCAAAACGGATTGTACTGAATAGGCGAGTAACAAAATTGTCCTGATACTTGTGAAGTCTTGTAGTATGGACTTAATTGTGAGGCGGTATTTTAAATTTTTAATCAAATAACACCTGAAATGAGCTTCAGCCCCAGTCTAATGGGCGGATAATTAAAGGCAGTTATCAATCTAATGGCTTACAGGAGGTGTGTTGGCTCAGAGCTCCATGTTTAACTTGCCGTTACCGTTGAAAATAGTTGAAACTATTTCATATTCCTACCTGTTCTGTTTATTTAATGATGTCCCGAAGAAATACAGAGTACACATAGGATCCAGAACAGATTGGGAAGCCACTGACAGCAAATCGGCAACAGTGTGCTACACCGACGGCTCGAGGAAGGAATCCACCAAACTATCTGGGGCGGGTATATACGTCAGACAGAGAAATGGGACGGAACTGAAAAGAACCATCAATCTGGGAAGATTTGCCAGCATTTTCCAAGCAGAGACCCAAGCAATATTGGAATGCGCGGAAATGCTTCAAGAGGCGGATACCCAGAACGACACGATAGCAATATACAGTGACAGCCAGGCTGCACTTAAAGCACTCAACAAAGAAGAATCATGCTCTAAACTGGTTATTGAGTGTAAGAAAGCACTTAACCGGCTGGCAGAGGAAGGGGACAAAGAACTGATAGTCGCATGGGTGCCTGGACATGAGGGCAATACCGGGAACGAAACGGCTGACGAATTGGCCAGAAAAGGAGCCGATGAAACTTTTGTGGGGCCAGAACCGAGACTGCCCATAGCCCACAACATCACAAAAGGAGTAATGCGGCGCAATGCAATACAAGAAGCAAACCGAAGATGGCAAGGTCTAGAGGGTCACAGACAATCGAAGATCTTCATAAAAAACATAGACAGGAAAAGAACGGCACAAGCCATAGGACACAGTAGGAACAATCTAAGACTAGCTATCGGAATAATTACAGGACACTGTACATTGAACAGACACCTAACTATTCTGAAGATAAGAGATGACCCAAGATGCCCAGAATGTGGTGAAGAAGAAACGGGAATACATCTACTAGCGAAATGCCCATCATACGCAATGGCGAGATGGGAAAGAACCGGAAGAGACACGCTAGATGAAGATGACCTACAAGACCTAACGATAGGGAAGATAATAGGATTCTGCAAGGCTACAGGAAGGTTCGACGGGGCAACGGCGCTGGGAGCGGATAACCCGTAATCCCAGGGGAGACCGGGGAAATGGGTGAAATGGTTCCGAATGGAGGACCGATCACCCGACTGAAACCAGGCAGTCGTCCCCTCACATAAATAATAATAATGATGTCCCGTTTGTCAAACTCAAAACAAAGGCTCAAGACAAACAACTCATGTGAAATGTTAGATATATACCTATCTAATGAACTAGTATCCACTCTAGTCAATGAAATACACGTTCGACCTATAGTCTCGGCCTCCAATTCTCATTTCATTTAAACACGATCTTGACTGTGAGAAGTTAAAAAATAACGAAATTTTGGAAGAACATACGAGATCATTTTCCCCGACGCGTTAATTAGATATGTTGAGAAAGAGCTTTTTCGTGAGAAGATCGCACCAAATTCGCGCAATAGGAAATAATCTCAGATGATATATAAGTAGGTAGGTAGGTGCCTACTTATTTTAAGTCATCCATACTAAACTAATACTATAAATGCGAAAGTAATTCGCAATTTTAATAGTTAAATCACCTATCATTAGTTGCGGAAATATGCCCGATGTGGACTGAAAGTAGAAGAAACGAGAGAGGTAGGTACCTGTTCGAAGTCACCAACCACACGCATTATTGTCTTTATTCCTGGTCTGTGGGTTTTTTTGTATGTCGTGTACATGGAAGGAATAAAATTCTTATTTTTTTTTCAAAAAGTGACTTACGGCGGAGATTAAAAGGCATGAAATTCCACGCGAAAAAAAAAACGTACGGAAACTAGTGTTTAATAAACTGACACCTTAATACGAGTCTCTCTCACGTCTGATGTTGGATTCCCTCAGACAAACTCGATCCAATCTCGGCGCTGCGTCACAGGCCCGCTTCTCGACTTAATGTGACTTTTATTGCTTTCCGCTTCCAATTCATTGTGCCCCGCGTTCCCCTCTGTGTACCGAATAAACGGAATGTTTCATCTCCTTTAGACGTCTTTTCGGTATATTGCTACCGAGTTGGCTGCTGGTCATAAATAAGCTTTATTGTGAAGCGTATAAATATGAGGAGATAATGTAACATTGAACGAGTTAACGAATGTTTTCAGAGCGTGAAAGACACGAAAAGAAAAAAGTCAAACCATCACGAACGACATTGCAACAGTAATTCAGGATACTATGAAACCGAGGTACATACTACCATGTTGATGATTGTACAGTTTAAGTCACTCGGGCTATAAGTCATCGACAAGTGAATAACGGCGTGTAAACCAGGAACTACTGAACTGGCCGCAAAACAAACAATAGAGCTTAACCCCCATGGTACAGGGGCAAATCAGCCATATGCTGTGACAACTGTAATGGGGGCCAGCGGGCGGGAAATGACCACCACCATTTATCATACAGCCACAAACTTTTCACGGAAAAAAATACCCTTTACCACATAAGAAATAAAGGTGTCAATACCAAACCGTTTTTGGCATTCAGCAAACATGTGAAACGCAATATTTTAGAGGGGAAGTTGCGGTCGTAATGACGAGCGAGTAATATTTGTCTTCCGGCCTGCATTAGGTAATGAAGCGTAATAGGTTTATTAAGGCTCCTCTCCGAATACTGGGTGTGAAATAAGTTACACGGTCTGTAAGCAAGTCACTTCCGGTTAAGAATGATAGTGAAATAAAGAAGATACGCGTCCTTGAGTGATCAACAGTGAAATTCTTTTGACTTATGTATGGGTTTTTAATGTACCTAATCGTAATTTAAAGTCGCTTACGTTGACCACGACATCAAGAAATACCCTTGTATCAGCTTTGTGTGCGTAGATAAAATAAGCATACGGTTTAAACTGAGGCAGCGACAAGGCAGGTTATTGTTTTGTTGTGCAAAAGGTACCGGTTCTCGAGGTGCCATGGCGCACTGTTCTTGGAAGATCATCTCGCCCACTCTCCTTTTCCACCTTAATTTACTGTTGAGCGTGTTTACATTTATTGGCGCTTTGCAACATCGTGTTTTAGCGGGATATATTGTTTATAATCTGCTGCTGTTTATATTGGAGGAATTGACGTTTTTAACGTTTAAATGTTGTCGCCAGAGAGTCAAAATGTCTATCGAGTTGTTGCCGCCCTCGCTCCCCCCTCGCTCTCAGTTGAGAGCGAATTAATTTTCGCCACAATTACCCGCTCGCGTTACTAATTGAGACATCAAAGACCCCGGCAGGCAGACGACGCATTCAACAACACGAGTTTATGGTTTCACTTTTTGTCAAAAGAGGGAAATGTTTTGGTTGTGTCTTAGAATAGGTACCTTGTACAATGTGCCCATGACTCGAGCTAGTCTTATTTTATTACAGTTTTCAAAATCCCATTGAGAGTTTGAAATCATTTTTTCCAGCACTAATTGAAGTAATTGATTTTAAGGTTATGACGGAATGCAAAAAGTGTTGACTTATTAAAAGCTCTTATCTATTAGTCACGTAGTGCGTCGAGTTTCGCGCAAGCCGCGCGCCTGCGGCGTACCGGTCAACCGCAATATGGGGTCACCTGATAATGCGTAATTACGCCACCATTACCGCCCGAGTGCTCGTTGCCAGCACAAACACCATCCTAGTTACACGATCAAATGTCTCGGACGTGACTTGGAATGCCGATGCCGATACAACTCGCATTATCTAGATTCGAAATAAATTATCCGCAAGCGCGACCACTGGGTGCTTGTGCTTGTAGCTCCAGGGGCAAATGCAAAGCTGGAACAGCTGCGTAATTATACGTGCCACAGAAACCAATGGCTGTAGATTGAGACATGTCAAACAGGCTTTTAGGTTGCTTAATACCGTTATCTGATCAAACGATTTGAACATTTTGTAATAGGTACCCTAATCTAATCCACAATGAATTTACTTTGTATGTGGAGTTTGATTAAAAGTTATCTTGAGCTTGTTATGTTGATGTTGGATCAGGAAGGTCGCCAATTATCCAGTAAACACGGGCTGCAGGAAGTATGAGGCAGGATACTGTTTTGTTACGACCCGACAACAATCGATCGCGCTCTCCCGCGGACTACAATTTGCGCAGTGGCAGCTTCTCTGGCAATTTGTGTCCGTCGCCTTCGCCTGCCGTTACTCGGTAAACGCTACCGGAATATGTAGCTTGTGGTCGAGATCCCAGTTTAAACGCACAGTCGTCCGGACCAGTGAGATACATGCTAATTATGGGCAATTTTCAAAATCGATCGAGCTTTTGCATGGGCTGTGGCTTCCTGCGTTCGCTCGTTCTCGAGAGAACGTAAGCAAACAGCAGCGTTAAACACTTCTGTTATATTATGCAGATACCTATACCTATGTAGTAATTGGTGTGGATGGACGCAGCACGTAGAAATGTGTGGTTTGCTACAATAACGTTGAGGCTGTTCTTGTCAATGCAAACGTGAGTGCAGAAGATTCTAGAACGTGCTCCACATATGCATAGAAAGCACTTATGCTTCTAAAAAGATCCAATACCTAGGTATTCTAGCCTAGCCATCTTCCTAGTTGCTGGCGTCTACCTAGACATAATAGCAACAAGAGCTTCTTCTCTAAATAGATCATCAATTTTTACAAAGAGAGAACAGAAGTTTCCATCGGCTACCATTTAATAAAGGTATCATCGGATCGAGGGATTGATCTGATGAGCGGTTGCGCAATGGCGCACGCGCAGTTATACCGCATTATCGGACGATCGATGGCTCCTAGATTGCATCTCAATAATCCTCGTTGAAGATATCGCTCGAGATTACAAGTTGAGCGTGCTCCTGGCTCCTATACGCTCCCCGGGATTCTGTGCGTCTGATGAAAACGTTATACGCGGAATAGACTTAATATAATACCTACTTGGTTACGTAGTATATCCGATTCGATTTCGTTCATGTATGCATCAAATTGCAGTGAATTAAAGCGCGACAAATCTTGACTTCTAATAATGGGATGATCGTATTTAGAAAAGATATTATGGGGCCGATGCCGATGCCGTCGGTGGCGGTGACCGTCGGGACGCGGTAATTGATGACGTCGCGGGCAAGCGGCGTCCGCCCATTTTCCGTCAATTTTCGTCACTTGAGTGATGGCACCGCGGACCGCCCACCGCCCCGCGCCCCTCGACCCGCGACGGCACGCGCCGCGCTAAATTTAAATGGGATGAACTTGTAGCCGCAAAGGAATGTGGGCATGAAACGTTAATCATACATCTGTGACAGATATACTCAAGACGATGTCGTCTTTAAGAAATTGGCCATTGAGCTTTTCTTTGTGAGGCGCTTTAACATGCAGATTTGTCATTTCCTTTCTTCGTAGTGCCATCATGTTTCATTATTTTCTTTTTCCTGACAAAACATTTGCTTGATGTTTCAAGAAGGGCTCTCCCTTACCTACCTACCTACGAAATGCAAAGTCGACAACATAGACAAAGGAGCCCCCTAAATTCCCCCGTCTGACACAATTGGCTATGGGGTATAAATAGGCTGGGGCACTTAATGAACACATAAACTGAGAGTGGCAAAGGTAGACCCGGGAGACAGGCCCGTTGCCATGGTTACCGTTACAACCACATCGTGAAGTTTATCAGCGTAGAGTTAACGCACGTATGTAGGTAACGTACTGATAAAAGTTCTGATGACTTTAAAGCAGTGCTTGAACGCACATATTAGTTGAATTAGTATTAGTTTAATAAAATACCGCTATCTGAATGTAGGTACCTACATTAACGTGTATCTACATAATTACTTTACTAAAGTCGGCATGTATGTTAGGATGTATGTTAATAGGAACAGTTAGTGTTCTAAGAGCGTCGTTCGAGAGTTTTTGCGTCGTCTGTAGGTAAGTAAGTCGGCTGATGACTGGCGGCATGCGATCGCGATGCGACGAGCACGTGTTGCTTTTTGTTACGTCTATTATGCTGTCAGAATCAAATCTCCATTGTCCGAACGATAATTGCTAAGACCGGTTACACAAACTTGCGTGTCTAAATTGGGAAATAGCTAATTATTTTAAAATTTAATTTAGCAATATTTAAATTGAAATAAATGGGTATAAATACGTCCCCAATAAACACTTGGTCCGTGTGGGGTAATAACCCAAACCCTCTCGTGATAAGAGGATGCCTATGCAGTGGGGCGTACATATACCTAAGGCTGTTTTCAACGATATAATTATGTTTTGTCACAATAGTTTATAACCTAAATAAAAGGTATCATCATACGATTTCGAGTACTTAAGAAATGGAGAAATAACGTCAACAGGTGGCAACATCATTAGTTGACACTTAGGTTGTAGCGAATTTCATAAGTGTAGCTGGCTAAGAACTTGTAATTATCAAGCCAGCGATTGCAAGTACGCTATAAATAATTGAAGGTATCATAACATCTTTACATAAGTTCATTAGAGCGGGCGGTGATTGGATACAAAGTGGTCGTTTACTGTCGCGTGCAGCCGCGATTTATGGGCCGCGTGAGACCGCCGCCTCCGCGGCCACTTTGATGCGCAGGGAAATCATAAATGCTGTTTGAGCGACGCATAACAGAGACTTTATAATATTGGCAACTTTATCGCCACGACAAACTTCTATGAAAGGCGCTCTTGTGAGATGTAGAAAAAAAAAACCCGACTTCAAACTCCGACAGCCCACAAAGTCGGTCAAGTTCACTCACTATAAGATTGTCATCAGCTTTGAGTCCGACACCGACTTTGTAGGCCGTCGGAGTTTGAATTCGGTTTTTTTTTTTTTCAGCTACAGTTTCCAAACATGGGTAGATGGGACGTAAATCTCACTGTTGTCTTTGAAATTGATGCCAAAACCATACAAGTGCTAACAAATTTTGAGTAGTTCCCTCTTTTTCTCATGGATCCCATCGTTAGAACTGACGAAATTAAAATGGGTCTAACTGTAGACGACGCACTTGCACACACTTCTACGGCTGTCAGAATGTTTATATTTAAGATCATACTATTACTACTACTACAGTCTACTTGCGTCCTACTGCTGGGCACATGCCTCCTCTCATCACGAGAGGGTTTTCATAGTTTTAATATTATTAAGAATAGCAACACTTATCACCTGATAACGGGTAGTTAAATAAAGGAAATCTGAGGGTAGCGCGAGCTGTCAATGAAGTCATTTATATATATAAACACACAGATGAATTGAGAACCTCATCTTTTTTTCTAAGTTGGTTAAAAAGTGACACAAAACCCCCCTTTTAAGGGAGCGAGCCTAACATGATGCAAGTGAAATTGTAGAAGTCGGTTGCACATTTGTGTTTCAAAATAGCTTCTAATAAACTGAGATTTTACCACACTTTGAATCGTGTAGCTACTAACTTTAAAAAAGAAATATCCTAGGTAAGTACCTATTATTCTTTGTTTATTTCTTTCTTTCACATGCGAGTAAGGATTGCAGTAAAAACTTCGTCATTATTGCTACTTATATTTCTTATTCACCCTATTCCCATATTTCATTTTGCGAAGCAAAGTTACAAACGTCATATTGAATATTCATTGGTTCGATTGAATATGGCGGTTCGCATGGTACGGCGTCGCGTCGTGTGGCGTGGAAGAGACAAAGCGTGATATCACCGGCCGGTTGACGCAAGCTGTAAATCCCGCGGGGCGGGGCCAATCGATACAGCGCGATAGCCGTGATTTACCTTCCGAATAATAAAGTAACGCCAAGAATCGAATGGTGCTATCGATTATTAATTTTATAATTAACTCCGTGAGATCGTACGGGTCAATAGACGTTTTATATTCATTCTGAAAATTGAGACTTGCGGTATCCGAAAAGTGCCGAGGAAGCGTCGGGGGTCGCGGCCGGCGGCGTCATGCTGCCTACACACGACGGAAACGCTCCGCTCATGCATAATTCAAAGGCGAAGGCAAATACAAATAAATAGGCACGAAATAAATACAAACAGGCTGAATGGGCCGCGGCGGTGGGCGGGGACGCGCGACATAAATATCGGCTGCGCTGTCATACGAGGAGACGCCGGCTATTTCGGATTTCGACTGTCACACCTCGCTAATACCATTAATGCTATACCTACCTAAGTGTACCCTCGTAATATTGCTTTCTCTCCTCCTGAGATCCGACTGTCAATGATATTCGCTGAATTTGAAATCCTATGGAACTTGACTTTATAAAGTACCTACAAGGGCTCAGAATCAGAATCATAATCAGAATCAGAAATATTTATTTGCAATACAATACAATTTTTTATAATTTGAAGTTTGATGAGTAGGTTAATCCCCATCGAAAATATATGATATTCCAATGTAAAATATATTACGGGAATCTATCATTAATAGTTTCATTATTTTTTGTACCTAATATAAGACCATCTCTAAGATCTTAGATTTAAGTTTAAGTTAGGGACTATACATCCGTATATTTTTATACATATTAATGCAAATGTAATGTGAATCTGTATACGTGTAAATTCTGAAAAAGGCCTTCTGCTGAGTTTGTTGCGGCGCTTCTTCTCAAGCAATGGGTCTTGGAAGCGCTGGTATATTTATTTCTATTAAATTCATTTAAAAGTGCCCAGATGTGGCCTATTTGCTGAATAAATATTTTGATTTTGATTTTTGATATCATTATGAAAGTAGAGTGTGTCACATAAGTACCATGTCATAAGACCACGTTGGCTCTCAAATCGTTGACTAGAAACCAGTGGCGCGTGATTCCGATGCCCAAAATTTTCAGTTTCACTCAAAACTTACTTATAAAAATACTCGAACGTTACGTCGAACCATGGATTTTGGGCTTTGTCCGACCGCTGATACAATATTCAAGCGTTACATCGCGTGACCGATTCTGTTAATAATTCACTTCCGAAATTACAATTTATTTTCACCATTTCACTTGGGTTATACAGTTACAAATCACAGTATAAAAAGTAAATAGGAGTAAAAATTATACAAGTTTGAATCAGGTGCTGAAGCGAATTACTTATTATTCAATTATTTGTTTAGGTACTACAGCTGCATGTGTACGTGGACAAGGCTGCATTATGTATGCAATATTTATCTTGCAAGCTGCATGCGTGCCCTGCGCCCGCGCCGGCCCGCGACTCCTCTCCCGACTTAAATTACGTGCAATTTATTGCCGAAGGGCCACATTAACTCAACATATAATAATTTACAAACAATTATTTCATTAAATTATTACAAGTTCTGTCACAAAATTCCAAGTCTACACTCGCAGATAGGATGTCATGAATACTAAGTGTACGATGATGGCAGTTGCGTTGAACGTAGGTACGCGTTGGTCTTTACCTAGACGAGTTCGGAGCCAAGACATACTTAAAGCCATTAAAAAATGCATATAGGAAATTTGACGCGCCGCCTACCACAACTTCCATCATTAAAATGAAATGCTGCGACTATTAAGATGCGCAGGAGTAAAGTACGGGACACATAGTCAAACGCTCTCAGTTATTATTAGGCTATGAAGTTAAATCGACAGGTAATTTGAGGAGCATAAAATTTTAATTGAAACCCCAGTTTAATTTTGCTCAGGTCGAACGAGAGTTCGTCGCCCACTTGTCCGCTGCTCGTAAATTGCGGGAATCGCCATAAATTGCACAAAATCACCAATTACAAGGATAATGTCGGGCGGGAGCGCTGCGCGGGCGCACGTAGCACGCTTGCTCCACGCTTAACCCTTTAACCGCCACGCCAATCGCAAACGTAACGCAAATTTGAGCTATACGGGCACGACTTAAAGTTAAATCACATCGTAAACTTCATCAGCTATAGCCGACTGTGGCACTCAAACGGTTAAGCTTCATCTAATTTCACCTGCTTGAACCATTGATTAGCCACGTAATAGCGATGGTACCTTGTTTATCATTACAACCTAACGACACGGGAGGGAACACATCGTATAACAATTTCGTACATCTAGTACGTAATTAAGGTATTACTGTTCACCTACTTTGCATTAAATACAGTTTATTAGGAAGATTGTCTTCAACAAGTTTACGCAAGGAATTTTACACTGCATATAAAGATACCAAGTCAACAAGTCTACACAAGAAAGAATACAACATTGACTTTACAGGATACATACTATGTCCACACATTACTTAACTATATGTAAGTATTAAGTTTATTTAATGCACTGACGAAAATTTCCAAGCCAAGTATGCTTAGCTTAATGTGGTAGCTTAGTTATGTTAACTTGAAAGAATCCATTCATTGTAAATTTTGGTTTACTACTAGATAACTATTACAGCCTATTTGCGTCCCACTGCTGGGCACAGGCCTCCTCTCAATTTTGGTTTAAACAATAATAAATCAAACATAATAAAAGTAGTATACAATATACTAAAATCTACCTACCTACTTAACATATACGTTGACTTTATTTCACCATGCTTTGAAATGCATTGTAATCCATACTAATATTATAAATGCGAAAGTAACTCTGTCTGTCTGTCTGTTTATCTGTCTGTCTGTCTGTCTGTTACCTCTTCACGCTTCAACCGCTGAACCGATTAAGATGAAATTTGGCATGGAGATAGTTGGGGTCCCGGGAAAGACTACTTTTTATCCCGCAAAAACACATAGTTCCCGCGGGAACGCGATAACCGAATTCCACGCGGGCGAAGTCGCAGGCAGAAGCTAATAGAGCATAAAATACCCGGTACGGTAGTACTAGATATATAATAATGCATTGTGTGACGTCACTTAAACGGGTTCCTACCTATTCAGTTTAAAATAGGTTGAAGCTGTAGATTTGGAGCGTGATCTGCTGCAGACCGGGTGCGCAAGCGGCGACGGCGTAATGGATAGATCACGACCGCCATTAGGTACTGAAACTATTCAGTAATTCGTTTGGGGCATTTCTTTCACTATTTTCTGTCTATCCATAATAATAAGAATAGCAGAGGAGCTGGTATCATCGAGTTTTAAACTAAGTCTGATCCATCTGAACTAGCTTCTCGGTGCTATCGAGTGGATAGGTACAGTCAAATGTAATAGGGGCCTAGATAGGCGGCCGTTCAGTTTTAAAAAAAATCGCTTGTACCGTGCAGCAACATTTCTATCAAGTCCGTCTTTGAGTGAGAGGCTTGTGCCAGCGATTGTGATCAGTTTGTGGTAACTACTTGATTAATGAAGGAACATTTTGTTTTAAGGATCAATTTATTGACAGCCGTAAGAGAGGTACTACACGTACATTGCACGAGTAGATATCTAACATAAGTAGACAGGTACAATCTTAGTGCACAGTTTAAAGTCTGTTTTAATTTTAATCTTCTTTCCTTATCTCTAACGTTCGAGCTGGTAATGTCAAGTCAAAGTCCATAGAAGAAGAAGAAATTTATTGTGTAGGTATATAGTATACTCTGTAGTAATTATATATAGTATACTCCATAGTGATACTCTGTTTATTCCTAGTTAATGTCGACGATGTGATGAAACACCGGAAACTGCAGCGATGTCCCGTCTAAAACTTATTAGATTTACCTAATAAGAGGCAGTAATTAGTCCTATAAACTTGTACGAAATAAATTATTCAGCAGACATTCAGCAAGGTTACCGGCAGATCGACCGCCGTCTTAATCCTCCACGTTAAACATAAACATAATGACACCAATTTAGTCTTAAAATTTTAGCACGAAAATCTCATCAGTTCCAAGCGTTGTCCTTTATAACTGGAGGTTCTTCGGGATTGCCCGAGCCGCCGTTATTATGTTGGTTAAACAAGATTCCACGTAATAGCCTCATTATGTGGCGAAAATTGTTCAAGAGATTTTTTGTGTTATAATAAATGTATATGTAATAGCTTTTAGAAATATTACGGAGAAGGAAGGTCAGGGAACGGTCGTCTGAATATTACATTTTGATTTATTTGTTTATCTCAATTATGCCTTTGTTAGTAGTCTTTGAAACATGATTTAATTAATATCAGAATCGAGGATTTATCTAGTAAATTGTAAAGAAAATAGGTATACTCAATATTATAGCTTAACTTCTTGATACAATTGACAGCGTAGGATGCAAAGGTGCAAGCACCTGAAGGCATAATTCTTAATTTTTTTTTAAGCCAATTATCTGGAAAACCTGCAACCAACTATTACTTGACCTTAAATCTCACATTTATACAGTCTTACACTTGGCTATTTGGCGCGGCAGGATTATCCACCACTTACGGGACATCGTGTACCTATAACACAATATTTTTTATATTTATATAGGTAGATACGCATTATCGATTTATAATTAAATGGCGTAGGTAAGGCTATTTGTTCGAATGGTTTTTGGGAAATTAATTAAGACGCCGCATTATCGACCGCTGCGGAAGATCGCGGCGTGGGAATCGGCCCCGTCGCCGCCGGCCTCCATTACGTCATTATTTTCTACATTAGATCCTACACCAAATTGGAGATTAATAGTAAATCGATACGGTTAATGATGCTATCAAATTATGAGAGTCCGTCGAAATAAATCAGCAGTAATATTTTTCAATTTTAACAGCTAGCTGAAGATAATTTGTCAAGATTAGCCGGAGCAATTTGGTCGGATTTTGAAATGTGAGACGAAAGTAAATGGAAATGAGAAAATTTCATACAATCTGAATGTAGGTAGATTTCATCTTTGAATTCAAATTCAAAATCATTATCCCTGTGTTAATTATCCTTCATTAAATACGTGAGGTCGGCACAACATGTTAATTTCTTCTATTTCTCATTGTCAAAATCTAAACCAACCACAATAAAAACCTGAAAGAAAGTCTTTTGTAAGTGGGTACATGCTATTTGATAACATTGTTAAAAACTTGCTTTTACTGCGCTATTAATTTTCACAAATCTCACTCTAATTCTGTATTTTAAATAGCAAAAAGATTAAATTCACATGGCCATTGAATCCGTCATCTCTTCAACAATCACGTGAAGATTCCAACAAATCAAACGCCGCGGCCGCGATGTGGTCAAATTCACGGCAGATTAACCCTTATTAATAAAATAATCAATCGATTACACATATGAATCGGTTAGCGCCAATTGGTCGTAAAGGATGTTAATGAATGCCGTTGTGAGATGTGTCATAAAGCGAGCCACTGGTTCGTCGCGGCTGGGGGCCCTAATTGATTTGTGCCCCGGGCCACAATCAAAACAGATCGTATTTTATAAGACGTATCGAGGGAGAGGGCGCACAGGCGCAGTGATGAGCGTTGCGGTTCGATTCCGGGAAAATGATTGTGGATTTTTAAGGGTATTTTTTCTTTTGTAGAAAGTTCAAGAGTCTGTACAATTGTGCCTTGGATTCTTTGTCTGTTAAGATACTTACGTGGTTAATGAACTAAAATATGAAGATTAGAAAAAGCATAATTAGGTACTTGCTGATATAGGCCTTTCCCAGTGTTTAGTATCGGTAATATAATACCAACTTAACTAATACTAATAAATATAAAAATAATACAGCTGGATAGACCTCTTTTTCCGTACAAAATTTAGTCGTTTTCTTGCTAGCATAATATTAAATTGGAGCAGTTCTCATGTCAAGCTTTATAAACCAGTTTCAAACTACTACACACGCTGCTCAGATAAATTTAATTTGAACTTGAATTATAAACACGTTTCATTCAATCTATACGACCAAAACGCTTGAATATTTTTAATTGGAATTACAAAAGTGAAGCTACCAAATTTGCACCCGCGTTGTTGCAACTCCTAATGTGCTCAGTGATCAAACACAAGAAAATCAAATGATCATTTGATAAATAGTCCCCGGGGCACCCTCCCTCGTAGAGCGGTCAATCCGCGACACCCCAACTCACCCTATGAGTACTCCATGAGAAAATATCTCCCACATTAGATACAGTAGCGGCTCCGGTGTGCAGATTCAATCGTAATCCTCAACCATAGAACTCAATATGCTGCAATATTTTGTTAAGAGTTATTGCGTTTTGAATTTTTCAATGTGGTATGCTCCTAAAATACTCTTAATCAAGAGTTGGGTAGCAATATTTATGGGCCAAGTGTTATGTAAATTAATTATTGCTAAATCTCGTTTATCCAGTCTGTGATATTTGCTTAGCTGGTTTAGCATATTTTAAACTTGGGTATAATAATAGTCAAACGACGTTTTTTAATACAGTTGCGAAAAAATAAGAAAACCAACGAGTAAGGAATTAGAAACGTTTATATTATTAATTTTGTAATTGCAATAGAACTGAAAAATAATAAAGATCTACAAAATTAAAAAAAAATCTCCTAATAAAACATTCTTTTATCTTTATTTTTTTATTTTTTTATTTACATAATAGTTAATGGCACAATTTGTACAATTATTGTGTGTGATATTGAAAGTTTTTGCTGGTAAATTAAGTGTTTGGCTGACTGAATTATTAATCTCACATGTCTGTGAAGATTGTGTCACTGGGAAGAGAGAAAAGCACTAGTTCCCAAAAACCAACTTTGCGCACGCTAAACAGCTACGTAAAGTAGCACTTTTTGAGCAACTGTATTAAAAAAGTATTTAAACCTGTGTTTAAGGCTGTATTGTAATGATAATAATTCCTGACTTGTTGCTAATTAATTAGTGCTAATATGAAATGAGTTGTTTAATGGCACTGACTTATAAACGCAATTACAATGAAAATTCAAATGAGATGATGAATTCTTGCAATTTCTAACCCTTAGGTTTTCGTCGAATGCGTTGAAAAGCATCGTAAAGAGATTAAAAAGCCTCATGGACATAGACATAGACATTTATTTCTTAATATCAAATTACAGCATATTTTACATGTCAAAATAAGAGAATTTCACATTGAGATCGTCAGAAAGAATATAAAACAATATCATATATCATTAAAAACTCGGTATACCTATTTAACTTACATTATCAACGGACAATCGAGTAAAGCTTCAGCTGGATTAAGACGAAAGGAGGCATGCAGATGATTTTTTCTCTCGTAAATCTGAGGAAAAAGTTAGGAATAAAAACGATTCTTAGTGTGATAGTGAAGGACCATCTGTATTGCTAAAATTGAACTCCCACATCACTACATATAATGATCATTATGTAGGTACTAAAGTCATTTCTTTCGTACATACGCTCGGTCTCAAGTTATTATTTTTATGATCAATGTCATTGAATACCGAGATCCTTTAGATAGAATTTACTTATGATTAGAATGTGTACGAGTACAATGAACACAATGTAGATGTAACGTCACGCGGTCAGTAAATAGATCGGACAGCAAACATTTCATTAATCACATGCGCTAATCCGACTTGAGGGACAACTTACGTAATAAATCTTTCTGGCAACTGCAATGCAGCCTATATGCGGGATCGCATCTTGTATGGTGGTTAATTTTAACTTAATGTATAAAGGTTTGCCCCTCATGATGAGAGAAGGCCTGTGCCCAGCAGTGGGCCGTAAATAGGCCGTTGTTGTGGTGGTAGTGGTATAAAAGTTAAGGCTCAATTCCTGAGAGGCGAGTAGACTTGCATAACTTGCATAATATATTGCGTTGTTAGGTCACCTTACCTATAAGGTCACAGTAAAATTAAGAAGACGATCATTTAGTTCAGTTGAAGGAGTTAAGCCTAAAGGAAAGCATCTTCATGTCGCACAGTCCTATGCCTTGACGGTAGACCAGTTAAAAAAACACTTGCACTGTGTAGTAGCGAGACGTCTACGCCGGTCTCATCCTCCTTTGAGTGAGAGAGAGACTGTGCAAAACTGTGTTCGGTCGTCTCGTAAGGTGGCACACCGCCAGTGCATGTGATTTTACTCAGTACAAGTGGAGTTTGATACAAAATTGCCCTTTTATACTGCTGAATTCACGTCGAATGATTTTTTCATGACGTGTAAAGGCACATGCCATTACAGCACAGCATGATACAATCTAACTAATACGACGAGCAACATAGCACTTGCGCCGTTGTCAGAGGGTCTATTATCATTAGCTATGTCAGTTGTTATCTCGGATCATAGAAAGAAAAGAGATATGTTAAGGCACCGTAGCATTATTATAGCCTGCCACAATACTTATGTCCGAAAACGAATCGGACCACATCGAATGAATTGTGATTTTCAAGACATAATACATATCAACAGAACTTTAAAAATTACATACCTATGTCATTTTAATTTCGGAAAACTTATCCCTATTACAGTGTAGGTAAACCGTAAAGATGGCCGATGGAGCCGGAAAGTTCTCGAGTGGCGCCCGCGAACCGGGAGACGAGCTGTCGGTAGGCCTCCAACAAGATGGAGCGACGACCTCGTGAAGGTCGCGGGAAACCGGTGGAAGCAAGTAGCACAGGACCGGTCTGAGTGGCGAGCCTTGGGGGAGGCCTATGTCCAGCAGTGGACGTCTTTCAGCTGAAATGATGATGATGATGATGAAACCGTAAAGATTGCCCAATGACCATATCACGTAGCGACGCCGCCGTATTCGAAGGATTCGTACCTACGCTCGTATATATATGTTTTTTTATTTTTTTGATCGTAGCAACATTCACTAGCGGCACGCGTGCGGGAATGCGTCCTGCGCCCACGCACGCATTGTATGCAAATAGCAGGTCGCAGGTCGCCATTGGCGGCGCAGCGAGCCGGCCCTTACACTCCTCTTTTTGGAAAGTCCATTGCTCTGCCATGATTTATTTTATCAGTAAAATAAAATGAGTTTTTATTTACAGGCCGATTGTTTTGGTATTGCAGGTATCTACGTACCTATGTGTTAAACTACGCGTTTAATGTGTAATCATGTCAATTTATTCCTACACAAATATTTAATTAAAAAGTAACTTGAAAAATTACGTTGTCACCACATTACACGAAAATACATACATGGAAAATACGGATTTCGTTATTTTCGTAATTTGACATAGGTATTTGATTGTACCTATCTACACAAAAAAATATTGCATCGACGCAAACGTTATTACTTTTGTACTTACTTAATAGTGAGTCTGATCTTTCAATTTAAAAGTCCCAAAAAAAATCCGTTCAAAAACTGACCTGTCGTGTTACACAATCAACATTTCTAACTAGGTGAAAGTCCCTGCCGCGATCCCGTTGTCTGTGTCAAAACAAGACACTTGTCACATCTTTAAGCACTGCTGGTCACGTGTGTTGGTACCTATGAATGTATGAATGACTCGGAATTCCGCCTCGTCATGGCGGGAAGGCCATTGTGACCAAATCTCGACAGCGACACGCTGTGTGTCACGACATGAGCCTAATTGTGAATGAATGGGGGTCAGAGATCGACACGCTTCAGCGCTGATACCGATATATACCCATTTCCTGTTATGAATATCAACGTGAAACTCTGACGAAGTACTTATTGGATACGCCCCTTAACTTCATTCAGGTCAACATTTTGTAGTGTTGCGAAACGTTTTTACGTCTTAAACCTTAGATCTTAAACCATCTAAAAATACCTAGATCACATTAATAATTTACTTATGATCATGTTTTAAACAAATTTCACAATCCTAAATAACTTCGAAATGCCTCAACCCAACGGCTACCAGCTTACCAGTAACTTTAGATAAGTAAACATACAAAAATGTCCTTATACACGAAGTACAACATAATTATATAATTTAGAATGCCTACTTAAAGTGGGTACTTTTGAATTTTCGAACCTTAAAAACTTAAAATAAAAGTAATTGTATTTTTCTGGCGACTATATTTTCATATGAGTATATGAATTTTAACCCTCTCGTGATGAGAGGAGGCCTGTGCCCAGCAGTGGGACGCAAATAGGCTGTAGTAGTAGTAGTATATTATTATTATAGCCTATGAAGTGTCCCACTGCTGGGCAAAGGCCTCCCCTCTTTTTCGTCACTCTTCTCTATTCTGTGCAAGCTCCCGCCAATCTGGATCAAATGCCTCCAAGTTGTCCCGCCATCTCCTTTTGGGTCTGCCTCTTCTCCGGCAGCCATCTCGTGGAACCCACTCTGTGGCTTTTTTGGCCCACCGTTCCGGATAGTAGTAGTATATGAATTTTAAATAGTTTCCACTCCAAATTATTGAAATAGGAGAGACAATTAGAAGGCAGCGATGCGACCGCAGATAGGGCCCTCATGTAATTAACCTCGGTTTTTTCCGACTTGTCCAAGACCCAAGTTTTCGACATTTTAACGGTTACTTTACAATAGGGGACGTTCTATTATAGTCATGATAGCTGTAAAATTAATGCTAATGTGAAAATTTTGACCGCTATCGTGAATTAACAATGAAATGTTGTTTAAGTTCCAAGTAGAAATACAGTTTTTTGGATTATCTTTTTACAACTTTTTTGGCTGAATGCGCTGCACTGATGATCTAAATAAAACTTACTATTTAGATGATGAAAACAATCTCTCGTTTTATAATATATATTTGTAATAAGTTTAAACCTTGGTATGTTTAAAGAATATATATTTTCGTGTACATAATTCGTAACAATGCTGTTAGCTGTTCAGATCCGAAATTGCGTGTTAATCCACGTCGTAATCGAATAAATTTCACGTGGCCTAAAAATTGTTCTCGTGAGACGGGTGAGCTAATCCTCAAAAGTTTCAAGTCAAAAGGACTTCGCGGCATGTATTGCGTACAAAGTTGGGCCCTTTTGGAAGTGGAGTTGAGCGTAAGCCGCAGATAGAGTAGGCACCGCGGACGCGTCCCGGCCGTGTCCAGAAATTTACTGTCCATAATTACAGGGTAGCCTCACTTAATTGCGGCGGCCGCTCGTCCCGACGTCGCTGCCCGCTTTTTTTGACTAAATAAAAATTGACTAATATTCCTAATAAATAATGAACTCTCCATTCTCAAGGCTTCAAAGGGATTACGGTGTAGATTTTGGCCGATTAAAGTTTTGAAGGTTAATAAGGCTTTTAACTTCCACTTCGAAAGCAAACAATGTAGGGTAGAGCTATTAAATTCTGAGCACACTTTATGTCAGTTACATACTTTAAAACGTCAGTAAATGCATCAAACACTCGGATTTCAGACTATTATCTCCTCATATTTTAAATTGCGAATGAATAAATTTAATAAGAATAAATTTTCCTTATCGCATTAGCGGTCGGAGATTTATCCAATGCACCGGGAACGAATTTTAGTAAATATATCATAATTTAGGGAAGGAGGCAAAAACGCGCTCACCTCGTTGCACGTTGCTGGAGGCTCTTCTTATAATTGCAGGGTTTCACTCAAAAGCCCTCAATTATAAAATAATAGCAGATGTGGATCATAGTAATAACAATTATTATCACGCTCGCTCGCTATCATTATCGTTGAAATATGGCTGATACGCGTTGTATGCAAACTTTGGAATTCCGCGCCGCCCTTCGCACACTCGCGGCGCGTTCGGCTTTCTTTCTTACACTCATCCATTTCACGAGGATTTCTTTTGAGAATAAATGTTTAACGCCTGTCAGTGCTTGTTTTTCTTCTGACTACAATAGTGAATGGCATTGTTTAGGACCAGAAGGCGGTTTACTTAAAAGATAAGGCACGCAATTTACATTAAGTTTCATTATAAAAGTTTAGTGTGCATAAAGTGGTAATAGTGAGCAGATAAGTTTTTTGTATTCAGCAATTTAATTATTGTTTTTGATATGCATCTAAATCTATTCTGTAGAATTAGATGTAGGTGTCACTGCACCAAGGTGTAGGTAGTTATAATTATGTAATGATTGTAGAGGTACCTTTTTACCTATCTTTTTTATCATGTTACGAGTAGTATGTAATTGAACATAGCAACTAACCTAACCATTTTCTGCTTTTTACTAGAGATTGAGGGGTAGGCGAGGCATAAAGTTTTCTTTAAATAGGTACATACAATGAAGTTTTAATAATTAATAAATAAACCAAGATTTAAATAAAATTTACGAAGCCGTGCAGTGCAACCAAATCTCTGACAATTTTAGCATTAACAGTCGGCAAGCAGTCGGAACGGGCATATTCGTAGAAAAGTAATTATACAATGGAATCCCGTGTTATTTTCGTCTAACTTAATAACGTTAACTTGTAATACGCCAATTATTCAAATTCTCGAGCAAGCGGAGTGCCCCGCCTCTTTGCAGTCGCAATCTTAATAAAGACTTCCTAGGCGCACTACAAAGGTATTTTATTTACTTTTATGAAATATCGTTCGCTGTAATTTTAATTAAAGATAGCGTTTAATTAAAGTTAATCGTTGAACAGTTACAGCGAGATGGGATCATGTCGACCGCGCCAAATGGGCCGTTTTAATATAATTGCATTCAGACGATATTGACTTGCCGCTTGAGAGTTTTCAGGTTTCCCATGTCGGTAGGTTCTAAGATATTCCTACATTCATTATAATTCAAAGCTGCGACAACTTATTGCTTTTACGTTACTTATTATTTAAACATTACTTTCCAGTTAATATCCGATTTTAACAGTTGTCGGTAATCGTGTAAAGACGCTCGTTGCCGGTTGTCACATAGTGTAATTGTAAAAGTAATAAAATATATAACTTGTGATTATTGACCAAGGAACCACGAGCTTGGCTAACTATATTATGTTAATAAAATTTAGTAAAAAATATTTTTCAGACTTTTTTCCTTCAGGTGAGTAGTTTCCCAACTACATCTGCGTACTTACGTCACAAATCAGCACGACATATTAAGTTCTGAATGACTGGACGCAGCGGTCTATTCGCGGGACCGCGGGCGCGCTAGCTGCCATTACCTCAGCAGCGGACCGATTAATCATTGCTCCTCTACCGGATAATTCGGCGGTTGATTTACTGAAAAACAACATGTTATTACGGGATAAATCTCTATCTAGAAAAGCTAAGAAGGCCTAAGCCCCTGATTTATGGAGCCACCGGCCATCGGCGAGTTGCATTTGATTTGTGTTCCACGCTTAACTTTGTTCTTTAGTTGAATTTTAATGAATGGCTACGAAATTATAAGCTGCAGTCTGTAATTATAGTCTGCATCATTGACTATTTCTTTTAGATTTGAAAATTGGGATATATGGTTTTGAATATGTTTAAATACACGTTTGGGTGCAACGTTGTGATTAATCTAGACACCATCTTTCATAACAAATAAGCGAAGATCCAATGTAACGATAAATTGAAGATGTTTTGTTAGAACTTCACATTGTGTTGTGTGATTTCTGTTATTTAATGTCTAATTTGGTCAATCTACACGCCACGCGAGCCTGTAAGTACCTACGTAGGTATATGTCCATGTATCCGCCAGGGCCGGCGACTTACCCTTTGGTATGGCGCGGTAACGTAATGCTCGCGCGCAGATAGTATCTTGATTTATTGCGGCTATCAACCCCCCTCCCGCCCCCACTCCTCGCCGCCATGTTCTCTTTGAACTCACCTGAACATGGTCGACAAACGTCTTATTCATTGGAAAATCGAAACTTATTGGGGTTTCCTGTTAAACGTTAGGTACATACATATATGTATAGGTGCAGCTTAACATTCTTTCTAATATTTGCACATAAATCTATGAATATTAATATAAGATGACGAATAGGTATAAACTTAAAAAAAAACAAATGTGATAGATAAAATTATCACTCAATTACATTAAGGAAGGTGAAGCAAATGAACCAGACACACCACCAGGTACATTACAGACCTAGGGTGGTGAATTCGTAAATGTCCCAGATCGCAGGTTTCTGTGGCCCGAACCGAAGGTAAGGATCTTTACGTCTTGCCTTGGTCAAAAAGTGAGATTTTCTCGCCGCGTAGCGGGCAGAAAATCCCACTTTACGGCCAAGGGTGATGTAAAAAATATTATTTTTGAGACTACGCTTACAAGTAAGTATGTACTTACTTAATGCAATACAGCTGAACAGGGGCTCTATTCGAAGTCTTAAATTATAGGGACAGCGAGATTCGCGCGTCGCGGCGTTGCAAGTGTTGCAACCGAACTTTAAAAGGATTTAAAGTTCATCTAGAGCGCCGTGACGCGTGAGCGCAGAGATTGGGAATCACCCTGTTCCTATTTAAGACTTCGAATAGAGCCCCTGTACAGTAATTTGCAAAGAAAAGGAGTCCCCTCCGACTATGAGTCAGTACTCGAACGTTGTATGAGAGGGGGTCCTTTTTCTCTGCAGATTACTGTCCATAATGAAATTGATTGAAACTACGAGTACCTAGATATAGAAATTAATATCTACGTAAGTCGATTAAGCCCGCTCACACAGCCCTGTAATGGTTGCAATCTCCAACTTGGACGTTAACGTATTTTATAATTAATACACGGGTCGGTTACGATATGGGACTATAATGTTTAATAATTAATAAATCTATCGCTGGGCCATCTCGGCCATTTCGAGGCGTAGTTCGTTGCGGTAAATTAATAAAGTCTTCTGAGTGTTGCTCTTTAATGGCCGCTAATTTTATCTCCACGCGGCGCACGCGCAGGCTCGACTCATCTGCCAACTCAGTTGGAAATTCACCCAAGATGAATGAGATCATTTTTACTAGTTTTCAACACATTTATTGAGTCCGCCAATTGTGTAATTCTCGTACTTATATGCAATGGAGTTTAAATAAATAAATAATAATCATGATTCACTACAGTACAGAGTAAAGTTTCATGTTGACCTTTTCGAAGTCAACCAATAATCAATTGTTGATCTGCTTCTTTAGTTTTTGAGACGTTGTTGAGCTTTTAATAATTCAATTTAATTTTGCGTTCGATGGGAAATTACATCTTTAATGGTCCAGTTTATCTTTCCCTTATATTATATCGGTCGAATTAATCACAAGTGCGATGCGACTGGCCGTCATATCGGGCGGTGTTATGAAGTGTTCGTATATGGCCGGGCGGTTTGTCACTGTCCATGTGGACATCAGTTACACCTACACGATATACACATTGAATTAAAAGTACTTTGTAACTTCTGAAATTAATATGCTTTGACTCAGGTTATCAGAGAAAATATCATTTGAGGCAACTAGATTGATAAAGATAAACCAGTCCATGATTCGTCGCAAACATACAAATAATAATTAGTCTATATAACTTCATGCTCTATAAACAAGACGGGTCAAAGTATTCAATAAAAGAAGACCAGTCATAAAAAGTAGCGCGAAGCATCGCGGAATGGCGCGGCGTCCACAAAAAATGCAGACTGGAAGCTTCGACAAGCTCACAAAAGCTCGTAAAAGCCCTCGACTATTATGTAGTTATTGTTACAGGGTGGAAACACCATTATTACACGGGCTGACCGGTTTCGTTGTTTGGCACGTCGCGCTGTCAGAGCGCTCGCCGACTGCATCGAGCGCACTTCGCTAGTAGTAGGTATAGCTTAGTAGTTGCGCTTCACTAGTTCTTTTCTAATTTACATGTATCAATCTTCACGCCCATATATTGCAGGGGTTTTTATAAAATCTTTTTCCAAACTCAAGTTTAATGGAACCTCATATTGTAAGTAGGGTTGAGGGACGGGGGTTCGATTCCGGCTCGCACCTCTGAGTTTACTTATGTGCGAAATTCAATTTGAACTTCTGAGCTTTTCGGTGAAGGAAAACATCGTGAGGAAACCTGCACGCAACTGCGAAGTAATTCAAAGATTTGTGTGAAGTCCCCAATCCGCACTGGGCCCGCGTGGGGACTATAGCCCAAACCCTCCCGTGATGAGAGGAGGCCTGTGCCCAGCAGTGGGCCATAAATACGCTGTTGTAGTAGTAGTAGTAGTAGATTGTAAGTACCCACGGACATAAAGTGTATTAAAAATAGTCTACGCATTCTTCTGATAGGTATGCAGCAAATATGGCACCGTGTTACTTGCAAATATAGTTGTAGTTTTGCGTTGTCCTATATCTAGGTATACAGCCTACTAGTCAACGATGCATATTCAAAACGTGCAATCCACCATACCAAACATGAGAAAGTTGGACCAAAAATGGAGATTTTTCGTACCAATAATCTCGTATATCTTTGAGAGAATCTCACAAATCGTTGCAATGTTTCACAACACAATTGCTCTTAACTCTTAATCCTATTATGCCTGTAAACAGTTGGGTTGACAGTGACACTTCAATATCTCCGTCAAGTGAACATCGCATCCGACACCTCATTGTCTGGCGCGGAAGCATTCAGATGATATCTTTATTCCGGGATTACAAGAGATTTTGCATAGGAAACGGTCGTCGAATATCCTTCTATTCATAGATATTTGAATGGAGTATGCGAAATCCATGCCAACAATACGCTCGTAAGATCACACGTGTTTGAATTTTGGACGTTTAAGGTAGCCAGTATACTTATATTGACGATTATCTTAGGTTCAATGAAATCACATTCCAAATCACAATATTTTGCATTGATACGTCATATCGCGACATCATTGAACAATTGAATCTTTACCTACATTGAAAAAATTACACTTCTATATTTCGATTGTAAAACTAAAGGCACAGTTGCACCTTTTGTAAAACGGAACAATAATTGGAGCCGTTTTTATATTGAAGCAAAACTTTGAATGCAGTGGAAGTTGGTGTAAGATTTCAACCGGTTGCGTACCCTTTATTACCGTTTTTGGAGTTCGCTAACACAGGAATGTTGCCTACAAAAATTAAACGTACTTCTGTCAAATAAAATGTCAATGCATTGTAAAGGGATAAGCTTGGATTGGGTCAAGAAAGTTATAACGTCCGTTAATTAAAATAGCGCAAGCTGTCATTCCAAAATAAGATACAAAAACGCTACTTTCTCCGCAGTGAAAATCTAATCTCGTCAGATAAATGCAACTCGGCTAAGTAAAATTTCAACTCGGCTAGTATTTTTTTAAATCTCACTAGGGTAAGACTCATCATAGAGAACGGAGAAATCATAGTTTAATTTTGACGAGTAAATACCTACATTTTAGGTCACATTTCAAATTAATTGTAGGATAAAATATTGCCATTATAAGCTGCCTGTAATTGTCCAAATGTACCGAACAGTTGCAACACAACATCGATGCAGTACAATTGAATGCATCACGCCCACATATATTTCATCACTAGGAGAATAATTAAAATAATGTACGGAATGGTTTTTTGCGAGCAGTTGGAATCGCGGGGGCCGGGCGGGGGCGGTGCAGGCGCAACAGATGCGCACGCGTCGTGTATAGACTCTACTGGAGGCATTAATAAAAAACATTTAATTCTAATTGGATTTCAAGCAAATTAATACCTATTTTTTAATCATGTCATTTAGTATCGTTATTAGCCCTCTCGTGATGAGAGGAGGCCTGTGCCCAGCAGTGGGACGCAAATAGGCTGTAGTAGTAGTATCGTTATTGAAGTTTCTTAAGTAGGTACCTTAGTTACACTAGGTCGGGAAATGTAATTTATTTATCTACTTTGTAAATGTACCTTACTTATTTTTCATCACACTTGCTCGAAAACGGTGTCATTACAGGCAGGCAAAGCGGTCTCTAAGGCCCAGATTATGACCACGGGCTTTCGAGATTTCTTATGAGCCCACGGGCCGTAATGTATTTGTTTTCAATTGTTTACTTCGAAATAATACAAATTAAAAAGTAAAACTACTTAAATGGCGGCACCATTGTTAGTGGCCAGTACGAATTGAATATTTAAAAATAAACAAAAAAGGTTTGATCGCGAAGCCGTTTAACCTACAGGCACAAATATTCACAGGTCGTCCTAGTGAATATTTCCTGTATTTTCCTCGCAAGTGTGATGAAAAACATTGTGTGTATCACGGGCGGTATAGGAATTGCAGTCTCGAGCCCTTTTAAAGCCCTTAATCTTCGGTTTCGGGCTTATAAATGCTCTCGAGTACAATTCCTCGCTTACCGCCCTTAAGGGCCTATGTTGAAAAATAGTTGAAGCTATGGAGGCGTGGCTTAGTCGCGTCTCGCGCGGGGCGTGCTCCCCCCCCCCCCCCCCCCGAGTGTTCCCGCGTAATTCAAAACACCTACACTAATTCTGATTTTGCGCTAGTTTGGTAAATAAAGTAGATTTAAATATCGAAGTCATTACTTTCGGATTCAATACAAAGTACGAAACAAATAACAAATTTATATATACCTACACAAACATTAGAAGCGAATATTTTATTTTTTTCATTTTAGTGGGATATAAAATTAATTCATTAATTTAAATTTAATATCTGTGATTAACAGGGATCGGAAATTCGGATACACATTTACCCAGAGTTTGACCGCGTGAACGGTATGGGGCCGGACTCAATTTAATGTTCCTATAAAAAAGTCCCGGGAATCCCGGAATTTCGAAATTTAGTGTATGCCTTGGTAGGTATACAGTCGTAGTTATGAACTAAACATGTTTAAGTATTTTAAGTGTAGGACCCAATTATGAAAAAGTCTTCAAATAACTAATTCCGTGTGACCTATCTCTCTAGGCCATACGTACAACCGGTACTGCCTAAATCGGCATGGCCAGTACCTATACTACTACTACTACTACTACTGCCTATTTGATCACGAGAGGGTTTAGGCTATAGTCCCCACGCGGGCCCAGTGCGGATTGGGGACTTCACACACCTATACTAACATAGTCACAAAATAAAGTTGATGTGAGCATCTCAATTACCTTCCTGATTATAAAGATACACGTAGGTACAATGTTTTGTACATTTGCTTGATAGCCCAAATACATACCTATTATTTTATTACCTATTCATATGTGAAAATATTGCAGTTCCAATATTATTACAAAGGTACATATGCGTATTGAGTAGATAACCTCCTTTTTTGAAGTCATT
This sequence comes from Aethes cnicana, assembly GCA_963971205.1. NCBI lineage: Eukaryota > Metazoa > Arthropoda > Insecta > Lepidoptera > Tortricidae > Aethes > Aethes cnicana. Next base: position 5,210,936 of record OZ020278.1, on the reverse strand, counting down.
TAATTATTCTCATTACAAAATCTTATTCATTTAAAAAATCAGGTAGATATTGAATATATTCTGTAATTAACAGGAATCAGAAATTCGGATACACATTTACCCAAAGTTTAACCGCGTGAACGGTATGGGGCCGGACTCAGTTTTTATTTGCCTATTAATATTCTCGGCATTTCCGGGATTCGTAAATTTAGTAACCAGGCCTCGAAATAGCTTATTTAGGTATGTATATGAATGCCGTGGTGGCCTAGTGGTTCGACCTACCGCCTCTCATGCCGAGGGTCGGGGGTTCGATTCCGGCTCGCACCTCTAAGTTTACTTATGTGCGAAATTCAATTTGAATTTACCACTGAGCTTTTCGGTGAAGGAAAACATCGTGAGGAAACCTGCACGCATCTGCGAAGTAATTCAAAGATGTGTGTGAAGTCCCCAATCCGCACTGGGCCCGCGTGGGGACTATAGCCCAAACCCTCTCGTGATGAGAGGAGGCCTGTGCCCAGCAGTGGGACGCAAATAGGCTGTAGTAGTAGTAGGTATGTATATACATTTATTTATTATAATTACTAGCCGATGCCCGCGAACTTCGTCCCGCGTAGACTTAGAATTTGCGTACCCGATGACACACACAGACTACACATACAGACAATTATAGTTATAGAAGTATTGAAAAATTGGTTTGCCCCGTGGAAAACCCATTCCCGTGGAAATATCGGAATAAAAAGTATCTTATGTTATTGCGGGGCCTCAAACTATCTCCATACCAAATTTCATCCAAATCGGTCCACTCGTTGCGACGTGAAGGAAGAGCAAACAAACAAACACATTTATAATATTAGTATGGATTTTTAGTGTAGGAATTATGAAAATCTTCAAATTCAATTCAATTAATTGTCAAATAATTTAAATAGTAAATAAAGAGACATGTGAGACTATTAGGAAAATAATTATATCATGAATGTTAAATTGTCATTGCATGATTTATTCTAATGTAAATTTAATATTAAACTTAGTTTTAAGATCAAACCTTGCTGCACCCAAATAGGGTCCTTGTTTGTACTGACTACTTATTTTCTAAGAGCTATGTAATACAATGGTTGTCAAGGAATAAATGATTACTGATTACTGATTACCACTGAACGGATTTTAATGCAGTTTTCACTAATAGATAGAGTGGTTTCTAATCCAGCATAACTTGGTCTCTGCTACAAAACAATCCATGAGAATCCAGAGTTCTAAGTAAATTGGAAGGTTAAAAACTCGAAACCCTAGCTAGCTCATTTTGTGCTCTTGACACACACTTGACCGTTTCTTTGAAATCATTAAAATCGTATAAACCTGTTTATTCGGTAATTTAGGTCGGTCGGTTGTAATAATTTGAAATTCATTAAAAATCTAGGAATTTTTCTACAACTTTTATAATAGGTAAAATTCGGTAATCCTATTATCTTTGAAAGAAATTAATCAATTTTCATAAATATTTATTTATTTAAACTTTATTGCACACAGAAAACTTAGTGTACAAAAGGCGGACTTAATGCTTCAAGGCATTCTTTACCAGTCAATCTTTAGGCGAATCAGATTATATTTCATTTTCTATTAACTTGATGTGAACAAATATAAGACAAAAAATAATTTATATTATACTAGCTGACCCGGCGAACTTCGTACCGCCTAACAATCAATGAATGTCGTGTTACTTTTTAGCTGAACTAATTTAGGCTTTGATGAACGTAAAACAATGATACAAAATCAATGAATCATTGCACCACCAAAACATCTCGAGTCATTGCGCAGATCTTTTAATGTTCGGTCTAGTGCTTCCAATGCGCGTTTGTGCGCCATTGTGCATTCGTCCCATATGATGATTTTTGATGCTACTAAAACTTTGGCCATTGCGGAGTGTTTCGAAATGTTACATGTCGGTTGTTCAGTAGTTTAAAGGTTTAATGGCAATTTTAACGCTGAGTGAGCCGTACGGCATCCGTCTAACAATGTGGCCGCTATTCCAGAAGAAGCAATTGCTACCGCAATTTCGGATTTCGCACGTACAGTGGCCAAAATCAATGACATGAGGAATGCCTTCCCAGTTCCACCGGGGGCATCCAAAAAAAATAAGCCGCCATTTCCATCATCAATTGCATTAATCAGTGTATCATAGACTTCCCTCTGCTTAGGATTCAACAGAGGTACATTCGTTTGAACTGATTGGATTAGTTCATGTGGATCATATTCACGTTCACGTTCCAATTCTCTATTAAATGCGTCATTCATTCCGCGATCTGGCGCTGGCATTCCTAACCTAACTAACAAACTGCCGCACATGAGGTAACACATATGTTCGTCATTATGGTCGGCCAGATCTATTCATTACATTTACATGTAATCCGAAATGGATAGAAATTATTCAATTGCTGCTTCCCGGACAAACATCATTCATCATTCATCATTTCTCGTTTCTAACCTAGCCGTTTCACGGGCTGCCTCTCTTGTGTTTGAGAAGCACGAATTAAGGCCCTTCTTTGCTCCATACTAACGCGGCACTGTTCTCGTGCAATTTCTCGTTCTCCATCAGATAATTGACTCGCGATATTCCGTTGCCTAATTGCATTACGGCTTCGCTGGGAAAGATTAGATCTTCTAGGACGCGGCATTGTTATTAAAATGTGCACTCGCATAAAATTCCCTAAATTCCGTTCCTTTCCGATGATTTTATGTTTTTACTGTAGAATAAATCTTAGGTATTATTTTCGGGAATTAAAAATTAATTAAAAATTTAATAATTAATAAATAATTTTCGAAAATTAATGTCTAAAACAAACTAATATTACAGTACCTGATCTTTGTAGACATTTTACAAAAAATAAATTTCTGAACGCACACATGATGTCTTCAGAAAAAAATAAAGTTGTGGCTTAAAGGTCTCAGCAACCAGGCCATAAGCTCCAAAAAATAAAAATAGTTGTTACACTATTTGACAGGATTGGACAACAAATGTTTGACATGTAATAAACAAATCAGCATCTATTGAAATGATTAAGTATTCATTACACATATCGAGTTTTCATTGTTTTTAAGATGTATTCTGCTATTCGGGACGGAAACAAATCCAACAAATCAAAAACCATGGCAATCGGTCCAGCCGTTCTCGAGTTATAAATGTTGTCACAAACACGACTTTCTTTTATATATAGAGATTTTCATTGTTTTTAAGATGTATTCTGCTATTCGGGACGGAAACAAATCCAACAAATCAAAAACCATGGCAATCGGTCCAGCCGTTCTCGAGTTATAAGTGTTGTAACAAACACGACTTTCTTTTATATATAGAGAAAAATCCTGGCCGCCATCTTTGTTACGTCGTAGCTTCCTCCTGGCCGCCATCTGTGTTACGTCGTAGCTTCCCCCTTCATATACACTTAGGGGGTGACAACCACACTTGTATTCTGAAGAACGTGCCGATTTAGGCCATACCGGTCATACGTATCGCCGAGGTAGGTCAGGTCCCACGGAATTCGTTATTTGAAGACTTTTTCATAATTGGGTCCTACACTAAAAATACTTATCTATCTATACTATAATAAAAGAGCAGAACCCGGCGTGTCTGTAGATAGAAAGAAAAGTTCAAAAAAAGGAACAGGGGGTCTAAAGATGTATGGTAGACCACAAAACAGCGATTTTTAGAAATCTTTTCTGTCTGTCCTTTTGTGTCCGAAACTACTGAACCGATTTGAATGCAGTTTTCAAGGGTAGATAGAGCATGAGCAATATATAAGCTATGTTTGATTAAAATCGAATGTCGGAAAGAAAACTTATCGGCAATTTTACATTCCACGCAGACGAAGTCGCGGGCAGGAGCTAGTCATAAATAAATGTATAGAAATACTAAAATAAGCTTTTTTGAGGCCTGGTTACTAAATTTAGAAATCCTGGAAATCCCGGGAATTTTAATAGGCAAATAAAAACTGAGTCCGTCCCCTTACCGTTCACGCGGCCAAACTTTAGGTACCTAAATATCTATCTGAATATCTGTTTTATTTTAATTAATACGATTTTGAAATGAGAATAGTTAACCGACTTCAAAAAAGGAGGCTATTTACTCAATACGCATATGTACCTATGTAATAATATTGGAACCGCAATATTTTTACACATGGATAGGTAATAAATAATAGGTATTTGGGCTATCAAGCAAATGTACAACAGATTGTACCTACACGTATCTTTATACTCAGGAAGGTAAAAGATGCTCACATCGACTTTATTTTGTGAATAGGTAAGTATAGGTACGGACTTTTCACTACTGTTTAGAGTAATGCAGGGGAAAGAAGGCAGATCTAAGTCGAGATAAACAGGCGAGTCCCAAAGATACCAGCTTGTCAATTGCTGGCTTCCTTCTAAATACATAAATTTCATACCTACTTGATTAGGAAATTACATGGCTACCGAGGCCGCGCACAAAGTCAACCATAAATGATAGGTAAGTATTTTTAACTAAAACGACTAGTTCTCCAGTTCATAATCCATTAGCAATATTGAATGCGGTTACACGAATAAATCGTAATAAATAAATAAGAAACTTAATTTTGCTTTCTCTCATACTACCGGCACTTTGCCGTCTTCTTTTTAAACTTTCCCATGCTTACTTCTCTTTATAATCACGAAATATTGATTACATACGAGCGCGATACGGAGCTGGGATTGTCGAGCACAGGTCCTACTGCAGCGAAGGTTTCTGGCCGACTGGCGTAGAGTGATGCGTATATAGGGACCTTGCACGAAAGAAAGAGATGGCAGCGCGCACGTCGGACGAAATAAAACAACGTAAGCGCCAAAGCCGAATTAAATTAATTGTAATTGATATATATATAAATATTGACATCTAGTCTGATCAGTCTTTAGTTAATATAGATGTCTAGTTTTTAAGAAAGTCTCGAAGTCCTTTTCTTTGTCGTTAAGAAGCTTCAAGCGCATTAAGATAATAGCAGCTGCGACTTCGTGATTTTTTTCTATCGAACAAAAATATCTCAGTCATGTTTTGGCCTTGATCAATCCTTCAAGTATATAATCAATATACACATATCCGAAAATCAGACTCCTAACGTGAGTACTTTACGAGTTCTACGCACCTAAAAATGGGTTTTTTATTTATGTATCCTCTTAAGAGGATACATAAATACACATAAATACACAAATGTACTATACTATTTCTAGTGATAAACACTAACGCATTTTTTGACAAAGATCTATCTGATAGGTACTCATCTGTTGGATAATAGAAAATTTCGAGTAGTTTGATGTAACTTTTGCACTTTTACACATTTCGTCACTTCCATTTTGGAAGTCCTATTTATTTTACAGCTCTATCAGGTAAACTAACGGTAAAACTAATTATAAATTATAAAAAAGATCGAATACGATCTATGTATAGAATTTTAAAATTGCATTTATTTGAATTAACATAGTGGGCCAGTTAGGCTGACCTTTTGTCTGTCACCACAACCTCGACCCAAACGCCACAATACACAGGAGAGCTGAAAAAGCCCCAGCAGCGACCTTTATCCAGCTGTATTTTCCAAACGTCCAGGCAACCCGCTATAGTAACTAGACGTTGAAAGCTTCGTGAATGTGTTAGGAACAATAGAGTAACAGTAGTATGAAGGGCGCGGGCGCAGCGTGCGCGAGATTACAATAATTACGGCGCACGCGCGCCGCGCCCAGCCTGTAATCACTATCATTTGCGCATGTTATTCTATAATCCATACAAAATACTATCGCTGGCGACATCTTTGACGTGTGAACATGATTTGGTTTTGTGACCCGTTGACTCCGAACGTTACTGGGTCGTGTGTGAATTGTTTTGAAATGCTTTCAACCAACTTCAAAGAGGAGGAGATGTAGTGATTACGTTTTGATGGTGCATATTATTTATTGTAAACATCCTTTAGGTAACAAAGTTATGCTTTTTTATTTTTGTTGTATTTGATTATTACATATTTGTTTATATCTATATGTATTGTACTTACCTAGACAGGCGTTCAATCTTGATCCTCAGGGTTGATAATGCACTCTTAATCTAATAAATTCTTATGCCCATGGGACACAGTGATCACTTACCACCCGGTCTCATGCCTGTGAGCTCGTTTTCCAATCAGCTCAGATACCATTAAATAAATTTTAACCAGCAGTTGTCAACTTCAAAATCAAGGTCGTCCCGTGATCTCATTTTCGGACTGCTGCTGTAGCAATCTGAAAATAGGAAAAATCCAAACCTCTCCAACAATGTTGTGACAGAGTCTTATTTTTTGACACTTTTCCTATTAGTCAATCGTGTTCCTTAATTGCGTAATTTAACTACGGCTCCCATTCGGCAATTTGTTCACCGTAAAAACAAATCAAGCGCACATCTGTTACAGAGCGCGTAGATTTCGCGTGATATCAATGGCGGAAAGTGTATCCTGTCATACGAGACGTATCCGCCCCGCACAGATTGGGGTGAGGTAAAAAATGGACCAATTTTTATAATAGTCGCGGGGAACGCACCCGATATTCTTTATTGTGAACCGGAAACATTTGTTACCTGAAAAAGTTCATTTATTTCGACACAGTAATAGTTCTCTATTAGATTATAAAATGATCTCAGTTTTATATGAGATCAGTGAAAGTTATTTAAAAATCTAGAGGCCATTGATCTATTATAAGTAAGGATTCACAATCAGCCGGAGAAAAAATGACCCCGTCAAAACGGGTGCCCGAACAGCTCGGGCACCCGTTTAGCCTTTGTTATAAAGAGGCGTTATTAGCATATTGGAACGTATTTTTTAATGTCAATTTGCTCCATATTTTTTGGCATATTCTGTTAGGCACTGTTCGTCCATATGTTATTACTTATAATAAATCAATGCTAGAGGCTGATCTCTAAACTATGTTTTGAAGTTCACTACAGCAAATTTACCTACGTCTCATCGTGGGCACAGGGGCCTTCATGTTCGTAAATAGGGATATGGGATTCGCCATATCTCTAAATAACGATTTGCTATATCCCTGTTTAGCAATATTGGATCATTTAATAAGCTATTTGGGGAAATGGGAAAATCTTGTATTTCAATGTTAAGGACTCAATTGGGATAATATTCCAAAATAATCTGAGCTACATAGGGAGATAATGTATTAATTTAGGTTATAACGGTTATCCCATTTATAAACTCGAATGAGGCCCCTGGCCTCCTCTTATCTCGAGAAGTCTAGACTATCCCTCCCTTTGTGGGCAAAGTGTGCCCGGTGACTTCATACACAACTTTGAATTACGTATTTCGTAAATGCATTCAGATTTTCTCGATATATATTCCTCAGTGGTAAATTTAAATCGAATTTAGCACTTAAGTTTAACTACTCAGAGGTGCAAGCTGGATATGAAGCCCCAACCCTGTGCATCAGTGATGTTAGTTCAAACCTCTACGCTTTGGACTTGGTTGCCATTGCAGGCGCCTTCACTATTTTCTACTCTCTCTGGACATTAATAAATGCGTGTCCTGAACCTGAAACATCAATATCTATTATTTACTCAACAAAAACAATAAAATTCCTTGACTTTGGAACAATAAATCACGTTTCTTCCACGTGGTTTTCATGATTTATGACATCAGAGTATTATTCATTTTAATTACCGGTTTTCCGCCCCTATTCGTGCGTGAAGACTTTTCGTTTTTAAAATAAACCCTTTAGCGTCTTAAACGTATGAAATTAATTACAAGTCTTTTACACTATTATACATATAACAGTGCATTTTAGCCACTTGGTCGTATCTTTGTAACGGCATGATTTTTCGAAAACTGAAAGTATCAGGAAATATAAACGTTGCATTAAATACTATTAAATATCTTTTGTACGAAATTCAGTTGGTCATCAAAAATATTGTCATCTGTGAAAAATATCAGAGCGGAGACAAAAATGACAAGAGAGATAGAATATACATAGCTATGAAAATGTACAAATGCACTTTATTTTGCCAACTAGGTTAGAATCGTCATTCATTTCAAAGAATTATTTTTTAAGAGAAGAGAACCTCGGTTAAGTTATCAGCTCTAGGTATCAATGAGTTCTAGATCTATCGAGAAAACTTACTGTCACAAGAAAGCATAGGTACAAATAAAAGTACAAGTAAAAGTAAGTCCTGAAACCAGAAGAGACACACTGGAGATTTGGACAAAAATCACATTACCTTTGCCTCCGCCCTACCGTCCGCCCTACCAAGGCCCGCCCGTAAACAAAAAGAGAGAGACGCTAGATGTGTAAGTGGGACAGCGGCCGCGCCGCACCAAAACTCAAACCCTGCAATTAGTAGGCGAGATTCGTTCGCCGCATCACTTCGTTAAGATAATTGCTCCGTGTTTTCTAGAATTTTCTTTTCGCGTGTGATGTGACGTCACAGTTGGTAATCAGATGACATGCATTGTGCGTATTACCAGCAACACGGGGAACACCCCGCGCCTCATACCGGGAACAACCATTACTTCAATGAGGTAAAAAAAAAACATTTAAGTACGTAGCCTAAAAATTAATTGTCATTGAGAGTGTATATCGGATCCTATATTGGCATTATCTTTGATACTTGATTTATTTAAGCTTTAACACGTAGCTGCCTATATGACGCCTGATTCCTATTAGAATCCAATATACACTGAACAGCAATGAATTCGGGTCACTTTGTATATATGGAAAATGCTATACAAAATGACCCGATTTCATTGTTGTTGAGTGTATGTATTCGGGTATATGCGTTGTAACCGACGAGGAGGAAAATATTCGTAAAAAAAAGTCTGTTTTGGATTGAGCTTTCTTTTTGTTTGTAATCAACACGCTGAATCTTGTGTTTTTTTAATGCTCCGCTAGCACAAAACACAAGTTTTCTTTATTTCGTGACATGAAGAAGCGAGAACCTTAATGAATGACTATTTTTAAAACAATAGATTCATTTATTATTATAAATACATTTACCACAATAATCATCAATCTACAAAAATAACAAGAAACTTATTACCTAGGTATTTGATTTGGGTTTTTAAATAGAACAGAAAAAAGTGTAATCAAAAAAAGAACACGACGCATGAATTTTCAATATTTCAGAGATGTTTAGATGCTTAATTGATAATGGTATTCAGGTTTAATAACAGTTATTATTTTTACAGTATGATAAGACGTAAATTAACTGTTAAACATTACATTTACAAAACTAACAAAAATACAGTTAGAACACGCGTTACGAAAAAAGTTATCAAAAAACCTCAACGTCATTTCTCTGCCTCGATTCATACAAAAGGCCGTGGAAATGCTCACAAAGGCACAATACTGCCAACACAACGGAATAAAAATATTTAATTGGTGTGATTACTCCGTACACCTCCCGTGGCTCACAATGCAAGAACGCGCCGTTTCTTCCTTTGTCATTCAACACCGCTAATCTGACATTATTGAAATTCAATCTACCTATTTCTAACTGAATGGTGATATTGATTAGAATTAGTAGTATATTTGCTTTGGAGTGCTTTCTTGGTCGTGTTTTAATAATTAGGTAGATGTATTCACACCCATTCAGTCTCACTTCTTTCTGTTTGCGGTTTTTTTGTCGTGTGAAGACTTAGCCTACTTAATCGCTTTTTACGCGAATGACAAAAAAGAGCGAGTTTTTAGGGTCCGTTTTATTTTACTTGAATGCCTATATCTATAAATATGAATGTCTTTTGGAGATATAAAAATGACATATCATATAATAATTCTCATTTTACAAATAGAGGAATCGTTTAAAACACGTGTAGGTACAGCAGTTACACGGCCTTCGACGTAAAGAGTTGTAGACATACAGATGCAGCGATAGCGACTGTAAACGTTACGGCAGCGCGATGGCGCTCGTGTAAATGCCAGATTTATCTTTACAACCATCTGTACATTTTCGCTTTGTACGTTTGTCAACATTGTTGGGAATCTGCAACGTCATTTCACAGACATTTTTTACTTAGATAATATTTGACGCTAGTGCAACGCAGTCACGTAGTTTTAGTCTGTGCAATCTGTAAATAAATAAAAAGTTGAACAAACCGGAGACTCAATTTTAAAACATAAACAGTTTTTTAAATCATACTAATTAGCTTCGGAATGTTGATAAAAATATTCATATTTTACGAAAACAAATTAGGACATTTTTAACACCCGACGTAAAAGGGGTGCTAAATAACGCGCGTGTATCCGTGATTGTGAGTTTGTCTGTGCCACTATTCCTAAGTGTGTAGCGGATGAACCAATTTTGATTTAGTTTTTTGTTTCAAACGTGAGTCTATCAACAAAGTTATTATGTATATATAATACGAGTACATCTACCTACGTGAACCATTACCTAATCAAATAAATATATTTATTTGATGGCGACTGTATATATTTTGACAAAAATGAGCTTTAGATACCTGGTATACATCTATGATCTACGCCACAGAACGTTTACTAAACATGTCACATTGTACTGTATTAATATTAAAGGTGCGTAAGTAAAGTACGTTAACAGGTGAAAATAGAACTAAAAAAACGCCCCCAAACAGTAGATAGGTGCATCAGTAGTCCGTATTAGTGGTCGGCCTAATCTATAATTATTATAATGTATTCCTCAAACATTCGTCCAAAATCCGCTAGTCATCGCAATTAAACAATCCTTTTAAACCGTATTAGAAGCAAGAGTAGTGCATTGCTTTAAGGGCAATTACATTACATCAGAAGTGGTATTATACTACTTTATTGCATTATGTACCATCAATATCATCATAACATATCCGGTTTTTCTTGTAAGAGATTGCGTGTGCTAATCAAGTCGCTTAATTTGAAAATTGTTATATTACATATGCACCGCTCATCTTGGTATCTAATACTAAAATATAAAAGTGCTCTGTTCCGCAGGCTTTCTATCCTATTTTATTCTGATTTTCCATTCTGGTACTGTGGAATGAATTAAATAGACTCTATAGGCGACGGACGGTTGACCCTGTTACTTCAGGTCGGCCGCATGTTTGTTTTCCACTTTAGTGGTGTAAAAAATAACACCATTTTGTCTTTGAGTAAATTTAAATGGCAGTACTTACTTAACTGTGTTGTATTTTTTGCTTCTACTAAATTAGTAAGCGTCTTTGTATGTAAAAATATTTTTTAGATAGGTAACGAAATTTTTACCTGAAAAAAGTGTTACACATGACGTAAATAAACTCGTTTGGAGCTAACTTTACGGTGTTTAGGAAACATTTCACGTTCGAATATTACAAAAAGAAAACTCATTGCAATTTCCGTTACACGATTCCAATTTCAAACGAAAATCATAAAACAACCGAGAATCACAAAATTGTTCGGACAAAAAGCCAGCGATTGTGAAATTACGGCGGTGCCAAAGCTAGTTTCAGTGGCACTGGCACAGCTAGGATCCCGGCTCGGGTCTCGCAATTACTGGCATAATTACAGGGCTGCCCGCCGCGGCGCCGAAACCGGCCAACGAATACCGCCATAATTAAAAACGCTCCAAATTAAATTCGCTCGTGTGTACGCCGCCTTATGATACTTTTTTAGGGACTTTCTAATTAGTTTTTGTTTTTGGCCGCTGTGGGAGAATGGTGATTTTGATTGCTTCTAGGGCCGATCACTAATGCCCTTTACCGTGTAATAGAGCATTTAATATTTTTGGTGCTTGCACAAAATATATTTTTAAATACAGCAATGCTTGTCATACATATAATTATGAATTATGATTTATTTTTATCGAAAATATGAAAGAAGCTTTAGGGAAGATACCTATGACATTTGTAAGAAAAACCAGAGCATTGTGTACCTACCTTGTAGTTAATTCAAAGAAAGCAGACTAATTTTTATGTAGGTAGGTACATATTTGATATTTAAATCAGCTATTCAATAAAAAAAAACTTACAACGTTAGGAAGCCTGCAAGCATTTGAGATGTGCATCATGTCTAAGATGTGCAGGATATCCATATTCAGGACTTTGACACATTTCCATTTGGCAGTGTTTCGACTACTGAATTAATTTTCTTATCAAAAGGTGATGTTTTTTTTTTTAATAATATGTTTTTTTCCTTCCCCAGGTTAGTATCGACTCCGTGTCCGCGGAACATAAGGACATGAAGATCTTAGTAAGTACTTTTATTATATTTATTTATATATTTGTAACGATTATGATCTTAATCGTCGTTACGTTTATATGTTGCTAGCGGGCCCGTCGAAAAACAGGTTGTAACGGATTTCGCTTAGGTATTGAATATTAAACAGTGCATTTGAATAAAGAAAAAAACTTGTCTGGCGACTGTCTATATAAAATGTAAGTGAAACGTTGTCCTGGTTTAAAATAACGTTTAGCTACTAGCGAACATTCAGATATCATGCAGAATGTAGAGACATATCTAACCGTGTAAGTGTAGGTGATATTTTTTTAATGTTAATGAATGGTAGAAGAATACTTGAAATGTTATACAAATATAAGGGTCATAGAATCATTCTTACACTCTCTCTCATCTTATCCGCCTAATTAGAAGAGAAGATTTTTTAACGAAAGAATCAATTATATGTCTATTTACTGAGATGACATCACACGACAGTGAATGCGGAAAAACCACCACAACAAACAGCCTATTTACGCCCCACTGTTGGGAACGGGCCTCCCCTAATCACGAGAGGGTTTAAGGCTATAGTTCCCACGCGGGCCCAGTGCGGATTGGGGACATGCGGAAAAATATTAAGCAATAAACAATGGCATAACGGTGAAAGTCTTAATAGCGTTATTTCCTTTCAAATGGCGAGGTTTCCTTGCGATTTTCCGGCCACGCCGCGAGGAAATTATATCGGAACGAATTTCGAGTGACCAAATCGGTAATACCGAGCATTGTGATCGACGAGAGGCGTGAAACGGATTCGATGCGCGCGCGCCGAAGTCCGAGCTTTATGCATAATGATGCAGAAAAGAAAGTACCCACCTATAGATAAATTATTGTAAAGTTTTTTACGCTGAATTTTTCACGGCATGAGGTAAAGTGTTTTATTTGTAGGTATACTAGCTAGCTTCTGCCCATGCTGCCCGTCCGCGTGGGATTCGGTTATCTCATTCCCGCGGGAACTATCAATTTTTCCAGGATAAAAAGTAGCCCTATGTCCTTTCCCGGGACTCCAATTAACTCCATGTCAAATTTCATCTAAATCGGTAAAACGGTTGAAGCGTGAAGAAGTGACACACAGACAGAGTTACTTTTGCATTTTTAATATTATATGGATAGTATGGATGTGGATCAAACACCTACACTTTAATACAGTTGGATGTATTATGAATATTTTTTCGTTATGATTTAGGAGACTTTTTGTGCTCCCGATGATTATTAGCTGCGATAAGTCGTCACTCCGAGCCGTGGCGCCCCGCGGCGCGCCGTCGTCTTAACACCTCTTTGTCGCCACAGATCCATCATATTTAATCACTTCGTTAAAACGTATAACGGTATACCTAGTTCTATGGAGGGTTGAAGTAAAGGAGCGCAATCTTTATACTTCCAAAAGTGGACACCAAATTGGGTAGGTTGGGGGCGCTGCGGTCGCCACAAGTGTCAAGCCACCTAGGCGGATAGTCTGCAGTAGCGCCTTCAGATAGCGCTGCTGAGGCGAAAACGCAGCGAAAACGGTTGTGAGGAGAGCGTGTTTTGTTTTGCTGCTTATTGAATCCGCTGGACACGTTTTCAACTGTTTCGCCATATAAGATTACGCTCCTTACCGAGACACATTCCACACTCCATACCTAGTTCCTTTCATGTCAACGTATCTTTGCGATTTTTCGTTGAACAGTAAAGCGATGAACGTACATAAGAGATTGAGATACATAGGAATGTGTGTCAAATAATTTTGAGATCTTTGACTTATTAGTTTGGCTGGTTCATCTGCTGGCCGTATGGCCATTGTCTGAAGCATACATAATTATAACTCATAGACCTAACTCACGCTGAAAGGTTTTTGTTTGAATACAATCTTCGATTGGAATAAGCAATAAATGCTCATTGAAAGGGCTATCCTTGAATAATGGCTTACAATGTGCATTGAGCGGGCTCAAACCTGCAACCCGCCGCGGGCAGACCCACCGCATGCCCAATGTGCACGTTAGACGCTTTAAAACATTAGTAATTCCTATTGAAATTCTATATGAACATTTACAATTCAGATATGGATGGCTATCTTAACTTTGGTTGTCAATATCTTTTTAGATTTAACGTCGATGCCGTGGTCGTGTGTAGATTACACGGACATAATAAAATTCCTAAAAATAAAACAGAAATATATTCTTGCATGTTCCCTGTTGTTGGGTCATGGGGGAGGATATGATGGAGCTTACTCGGTCGGGATGATTTTATAAATATTTTTTCTCAAACATGCTCGGAAATGTTCGTGTTACTTTCAAAAAAAGAAGACGCGAGGCTGTCCATTGCCGGCCTTGGCCACCAAAAACATTATTGTCGTGCGTGTGTTTTTTTTTAAATTCACTTGCTATTTGAGACACCTCTGTAGAGAAACTGACAAATCCATGGAGGTAATAGGTACAACTTCTATGGCCAAATCATTCACGATCATGGAAGTAGTAAATACTGATGTGGGGTAAGTGCGCCTAAATTTATTTCGCCCGTATGCCTTGTAAACAGCCAACTACTAGTTGAGTAATATTTATAGGTTTCGATATATTTATGTTAGGCGCACTTACCCCATCCTGGCGCACTTGCCCTGAAACTGACAAATCCATGGAGGTAATAAGTACAACTTCTATGGCCAAATCATCCACGATCATGGAAGTAATAAATACTGATGTGGGGTAAGTGCGCCTAAATTTATTTCGCCCGTATGCCTTGTAAACAGCCAACTACTAGTTGAGTAATATTTATAGGTTTCTATATAAGTATTTATGTTAGGCGCACTTACCCCATCCTGGCGCACTTGCCCCGACTGACCTTACGTATTTCCTCGCTGTTTGAGAAAAGCATTATATATACCTCGGCCGCAATTGCGATTGCCGGACTCGTTACTAATAGAAGGCTTCGCTTCGCTCAGCCTTCTAACTGACTCGTCCGGCAATGCGCTACTTGGCGGCCTTTGCAATAATGTACTATTAATACATGTGCTCAAAAAGTAAACATTTCGATACCTTTTAATGTGCCAAAAGTTTGTCATTTCCGAACGAGCGTAGGTATATTTTGTTTTTTGACAGGTAGTGAGCGTGCCTAAAGTTGTTTTTTACGAACTAGTGCGTAAAGTTTTTTGAGCTTCATCCTGATCATTTTTTTTAATTCTTTTTTTTCGCAAATGTATTAAACAATGTCGTTTGATACACAAGCGAAATTGACATTTTCACTCGTCCCTAGTGTTAACGCTCGCTTTCGCTCGCGCCAACATAACTATGGACTCGTGATAAAATGACAAACTTTTCGCACTTGCATCAAAATATACTATACACTGTTATAGGTAATTTGTAGACACATAAAACCGGAACCATTTTCTTTCGCTCTCAATGTGACATGGTTTTCATGAATATATGGAGGTTGAAAATAATTGTAAAGATATTCTAATAGAATCTTGTTTGAAAAGCTGATGCTAATTTAGATTTAAAACAGACCTGTGCAAGATCCTCGATGTGGTCAATTTGCTGAATAAACTATACGAATGAGACTAATTCAGCCTGTTAGGAAAAACTGAGCTGTCAAGGTAAATTACAGGCTGTCAATTTGCTGATACGGCTTGTTACGGGCCCATTTTTTATTACAAACGTGTGGTTTACTGCTTAATGAGAGCTCCTTTATTCCCGGATTATACCTACGCTTTTCTGTATCTTGTAAATCTAATATCTTAAGGGTACGCAAAATAAAAACAACACTTAATTGAAAATCACCAACATTTCAATGAGCGTTATTTTAATTTAATTTTGGAAAATTGGAATTTTCAGTCCAAATGAGAGATGTCTTGTTGTTTATTTCTTCGATTTATTGACTCGGTATCTTGTTACAATATTGCGTTGCAAAATCACGTGATCACGACATCATCAGCTCGAGTTTTTCATGATATCAAGCGATCATAAAAAGTTTTCTTGATGTCTCACGTAGTGGCAATATCATTTTCCTGTATTTTGCTCTTCCACAGGATGCTTGGTTGCAAATATTGAAAACAAGAATAGATCCACAGTTCAACATTTAATATAATACCTAAACTGCGAAACCAACATTAACATGGATGAAAAATTACTTTTACACAATGGACTAGTTAACATTTAAAAAATGATTTGTTTAACTGCGAATATTTGTTAATGCATTTGTATAGGAATGAGTGACCAACATAATGACTGAATGATTTGATGAATAAGCACTTGAAAATAGAGAGGATATAATTTAAACGTACCTTACCTAATGCTTACTGCCCAAATAAAAAGGTAAATAAAATGAGCATAAAAATAATTTACCTGTAATATTGGTGCATAACTTCAGATATTTAATATTTTTGAATTGAGTCTCATTCAACTCTTTACGCTACGTTAGCCTAAGTGTAAGTGTATATGTAGGTATATGTATACTATACTACATATGTATCTATACCTAATGAAGCTAAAGAGGGTCGAATGTCTGTCCATGGAAGATATCCGAAAAAGTTCGCTAGGGATACTTAGAGTCGATAACAGAACACATTCCAACAGCTTTTAGATTTTTGACTGTTTCTCCGTTTATGTCTGTTTATTCGACCGCGAAATATTGGAAAACTACTGAACCGATTTTGACGAAATTTGGTATGAAGATAGTATGAGTCCCGAGAAAGGACATAGACTATTTTTATCCCGGAAAAACGTAGAATTCCCGCGGGCACGCGATAGTCGAATTCCACGCGGGCGAAGCTAGTTGTACATAATATTATCATAGAAAAAGTAAAGTTCGAGTAAATCTATGTTTCCTTGTTTCTGATGGGTATCTAGTAAACAGTTTACTCAGTTTACTAGAGACAGACCTTCAGACTCCGGCGTCGGTCACTTCCGTCGATTTCCGTTGTCGCAGACGGTCAAACCCCGAGCCAATCATCCCGCACCTACCTCGACGCTAAGGGGAAGTATGTGATAAATTATGGTAGTTACCTATACGAAGAAGATACACAACTACCTAATATTACTGTGATAAGTACCTTTTTCTCGAAATAGGTAAAATTGAGCCGACATGAAAGAGAAACAGTTTAAAACAAAAAATTTCAAAAAAAATATTTTTCTTATCGCTTGAAACTTACTTGAAAGGGAAACAGTTTAAAACTGAAAATTTCAAATTTTATATTTTTATTTGTTTCTTATCGCTTGAAACTTACTTACTTACTTTTATATAAACGTATAGGTAAGTTTCAAGGGCGACCAAGCTTTGCTCGGCAATGAAGAGCCTCGCGTCTTCTTTTTTAGGGTTCCGAAGTCCACAAGGAACCCTTATAGTTTCGCCATGTCCGTCCGTCCGTCCGTCTGTCCGCACTATTGCTCGGAGATGCTTAGTTCTAGAAAGCTGTAATTTGGCATGAATATACATACCTATTAGTTACGCTGACAAAGTGGTACAATAAAATTTTGAAATATATTTTTTTATAGGGTACCTCCCTTACTCGTAAAGTGGGGATGTAATTTTTTTTTCTTGCGCACCCCATGGTGCGGCATATCGTTGAATAGGTCTTGAAAAAATATTGTGGTTTGTTAAAACCATTTTTTTATTAAGTGATGCGTTTGTGAAATATTAAGCTATAAAGTGCTATTTTTGTTAGAGTCACGTGGGGGGGGGGGGGGGGGGGCTGCCAGCTAAATGGTAGTATTTGGACGGCTGAAAAAAATCACGGTTATGGCATATATAACGTAGTTGAAAGGAAAACTATCACAGCTAAGTAGGCTGTACAAACTTACGAGTCATAGGCCCGGTTCCTATATCCACGAAACGCCTCGTTTTGCCTACGGACGGTTGATTTTTGACATTTGTTCCATAGAGAATCTGTCAAATTTTAACCGTCCGTAGGCAAAACGAGGCGTTGTTTGGATATAGGAACCGGGCGATAGTCGACCAACTTATGAAATGATTAAAAAACCAATGAATTTTCTCGAGCGGCAGGGGCGCCGGGCGGGCACGTCATACCACAGGCTAGCTAGATGCTAATAAGTCTTAGGGTACTGGGCATCGTCAACTTCGAAACCCTATACTTTGCGCGTGGTCCGACACGCACTTGGCCGGTTTTTTGAAAGTAACACAAACATTTTCTAGCTTGTTTGAGAAATAAACATTTAATTTAATACAAAATTATACTTATTCCACGCGCTTTGCAATTGAATGAACACTGAAATCTCTGCGTGAACCAGAAGGTCGTAGCCGGTCTAATGTCTATTTTACAACTCCCGCCAGACCCATATTTCTGCATCGTAAAATACTGAACTGTTGATGGTTCCACTGAAAACGGAATTACTTCTCATAAGTGGCAACGGTAACTACGATTTATGCAGATTGTTTCTACAGCCCACGAAATGGTGAAATTAATTGACTATATAAGTGCTGATTTTTTAATCGTCAGATAAAATTTATTCTACAGATAGTCCATACAAAATTCGAATTTATTCCGGAACAAATTCTAATTTTGTAAGTACTATATTCGACGAATAAATTCCTTTCCAATGATCGTCATAAAGAAATCGCGAATATTGTAGCGACATAATTTTGAAAATACTTGCAGTCAGAATATTTATTAATTCATTTATTTAATCGTATGAGTATAAATGCGATGATAGATATAAAGTTTATAATAGGTACCTACTTTCCCTTTTTTACTTTACTTTGTTATTGCTGTTTGATTACATTTTGTACCCACTGTTTCAAATTGGTATTTCCGATAAAATCTTAAAAAATAGGTATCTACTTTCATAACATCTGAAAATATTTTATTCAAATAGAATTCTCTGAACTAGAATATAGGTAGGTAATGATATACAAGAATACGATTTGCTTGGGTTACACAAGATCTTATGTTGTCATTTTTGTAATCATTTCCTTACAAAATTCACGGTTAACATTAGGTAAGTTATTGATCTGTTTTTAGGTGAACTGTTTTCTAGTCAGATCAGATATTATAGTTGATATCGAATACTATCTGTTCTTACATAAAACATTGTAATGGGTCGTATTTAAACCCCAAATAGGATAATATTATTGTTCTGCCTTACATTGTTCTTAAGGACCTTAAAGTATTTGAAAGGCCTGAAATCATAAAATGAAGCACCAAAGCATCCCTAGGGCTAATGAAAAATCATACCTACTACCTACGGCGAATAGGCGCGATCTACTGCCGGAAAGGCATTACAGTATGAAATTTCCCAGTAATTCGATTTCTTTTGCACACGCCGCCCTCGCCGTAATTTCACATCTCAGCGTGAGTTTCGTGTCCAAATTAAAATGTTTATTGCGTTAAGCGGAGTTCGCACGGTCGAGCATTTTTATTTCGTTATCCCTGGCACGCCTTTCGCGATTTCAGTACTTTATGAACGATGGCACCCCTGTCTGTATACACAACTAATATGGCGCGCGGTGTAAAGGTTTTGCCTTTGCCACTGAGTCTATTATTGCTTAGTCTGCGCGGTAAATTAATTTTGCCGTGCTGTACCTACCTACGTCGTTTTGTCATTTGACATTGCACATTATCTTCAAGCAATAACAACCAGTATTGTCTGGATTGTCAGATGTTTGCTGTGTTGTGCGTGTCATAAAACTATTAGACGCTTAAGCTGTTCTTAAAGCAACGAGGGGTGCGGAAAGGCGCCATATTTTTTCTACCTTTAGGGTTTTAAGTTCCATTACGAATTATTTGGACGAATTTAGAACGTTTTTTGTGGTGAGCATTATATTTCATTATCTTTAACACCTTGTTGGGTCACGAACGGAGGTAGTTACGAGTAGATGTACATTAGTACCTAGTAGTTAGTTGGGTAGTAGGTAGATATCGTTAAAATTAAATACACCGATGGATATTACCTAAGCTTACCAAATCTCATAAAGAAAATTGGCTGTCTATAAAGTCGATTTACGGACGGTAATTTTACGT
This sequence comes from Aethes cnicana, assembly GCA_963971205.1. Lineage (NCBI taxonomy): Eukaryota > Metazoa > Arthropoda > Insecta > Lepidoptera > Tortricidae > Aethes > Aethes cnicana. The sequence goes on along the minus strand of OZ020278.1, from coordinate 5,190,799 downwards.
GATGACGTCACGTTTAGGCCGACCGTGCCTCTCTATCGCTTGTTCCGCGCTCTCGCTTGCACAGTAACGTTACTATTGCATCATGTTTTTTTCGTGCGCGCAGGAACCTATTTTAACTCTAGTAGGTAGATACCTATAGGTAGGGTAGGGTGGTATAAGATTGCGCGGGCGATAAAATTGCGCACACGTCATAGCAAGACAACGGAGTGAGCTTCGTAGCCAACTTCGGGTGTGTTTTGTTAGCGGTCCTGACTGGAATGTGCTCCCAAAAAAAAAACTTATACGAGTGGAAAACAAAAGAGATACCTAAGTACAAAGTTTTTATTCACTTTTGATCTATTTTTTTGATGAAATGAATGCATTACTGTACCAAAACCCTTAGTGATTTTAGTCATTTGTTATTATTTTATCGCGGCAGTATCACTCATGTCCCGACCCCGCGGGAAGTAATTCGAACATTTTCTAAGAGATGGCAGTAATATCGCGTTGTTTAAAGTGGTATCGCAATGTGTAAAATTGCGCACTGTAAAATTGCGCGCGCAATTTTACACATCCGAATTTTGAGTAATTAAATGTAAAGAATATTTTTGAATTTTTCAGCCTGGTTTTTATTTTTGTTTTCAATTCCGATCGATTAATTAATTATGTATTGGTTTTTCTTGCCTCGCGATGCATAATTCATTTTTTCTTAGAAAGTCCAGCAGAGGAAGGAAATCAGCTCGCCAGGTTTGTTCTGATGAGGCTATCAAGGAGGCTCGTAGGCAAAATAAATAAAGGCGAAAGCAAAAAAGCCGCGTGAGTCTACTTTACGATTGGAAAAGCTAATAAAAAAATATTTAAAAAATATAATAAAAAGTTTGAAAGAGGTGTGGCGGGTGCAACGAAGTGTACTAATAAGGAGCTAATAGTAGAAGACTGGATTGCCTGTAATACATGTAAGGAGTAATGGCATGAAAACTGTTCAGACTACCATGGCTTCGGCGCTTTATTTGTAACGTGAGCAAATAATATAGTTGCGCAATCTTATCTACCTCAACGCGCAATTTTACACACTAGGGCGTACAAAATTGCGCAATTCCCGATTTGTGATTTTGGTTTAATTACTTAGAAGATTATGTGTTTCTTGTTGTCATTCGTATAATAATTTGTTGCCATATTAATAAGGTTAAATAATTAAATGATTGATATCGAATAGGATTAATATTTTTTATTTTATGACCTCTTGATTACAAAGTGCGCAATCTTACACCACCCTACCCTAACACTCGTTTGCGCTATCTACTTACGTCAAGTGTATTTCAAATTAATGTATAGATATATATTGTAAAGGGACAGAAAAAGGACATAGGTACCTAATTAAATTGCTTCTCCATAGTGGCAACGTTTTTAAACTTATTGAATCAAAGTGCATAAGGAAGCAGTCATCGTTCACCCGTTGAATACCTACTAATGTTAGAAGAATTTCTTCAAGTTTGAAAAATGAGTAGGTATAAAGAGAATATTACCTTAGTACAAATAGGTTGTAATTTACAACCTATTTATACTTAGGTAATATTTTTGGAACGGTGGTAATAAATAACCTTCTTGAAAACACTATTTCAAATACAGTCAGCTAAAATTTGTAGGTATTATTTAACTTAAGGCGAAATAGTTTTAAGAGTGAGGCCTCGTGGTGCACACGTTTAATTCTAATGTATGAGTAAAATATTAGATATTGGGCGGGCAACCTTAGATTCTTTTTTCAAGAAAAATTGATGGATTTTTTTCGCCAAAACATCTGTTTTTTTTATAGACTCCTATGTAGGCTCCTGCTAACTTATCCGGATACAATAGGATGTCCACGACCAAGATAAATCATCCTTCCAAAAACTCCGACTAAGCAACAATCCGGAGCAAAAAGGCTTATGCAAATCGGGCCGAAATAAAATGGAGTCCGATCGATACCGCCCCGCGACCTTGCGTGGGCGGGGCGTGGTAAGAGGCTGGGATTGGCCGGCCCCGCCCACCGCCCCCTCCCCGACTCCCGCGCTGATCGCCGCTGTCAGAACGAAACGTCATGCGGACGCCCCGCCGCGCGCTGATAGTACACACTACACACGCTGTAGAATATTGTTTTAAGTTTTGTTGTTGATATCATATTATGTGCAAGTGAGTGACAATGATAACTGATATGTACGCGCCGCTGCCGGCGACGCAGAATAAAATCGTAAGTTTTTTTTTTTATATTTGAAAATCGAGTCAGCTGATATGGATTGTTTATTTATTCTCATTGAATGCGAATGTAAAACTCACTTGAAGTTTTACATTAGAATACCGATTTTTCTTTGATTAAATATCTACTTAGTTATTTATATTAAGTAAGTACATATAGGTATGTACACAATTAAATTTCGAAACAATATCCCAATAAGAATTGAGAATAATAAAACTTGAACAGAAATGTAGATAATTTTAATAACGACATGGCCAACTAAAATTATGAGAGAATTAAAATATAAATGTAAAAACAAATAAATATAAATATAAATTACATAAACAGTAGGTAGATAGGTAGGTGTAAGTACCTATTATTATTTTATTTTACACATATAAAACAAAGAGTGTTGGAGTCCTATTTAGGGGAGTGAGGGGATTATAATAATATTATTTTACTAAAAAATAATCATTATAACTATTGGGATGTATTATGTTATATATTTATATTAAAGTGAAACATATCTAAATAACACAATTAAAAAACTTGTATAGAAAAAAAATTGGCTGTCTTGAAAATGTCAATCAATCACGAACCCTTTCGCTGTCAGATCCAAACTTTACAACATTTTAAAATTCTGCAAAAAAGATCTTCTCAAACTCTAGTCCCTCTCCAACTAAGGGTCCTTCAAGTTTTTACGCTCTACATTTTTTTCTTTTTATAGTGGGTTTTTGAAGGCACGTTTTTTTTTCGCAAAACAGTTTTTTTTGCAGCCATATGTACGGTCGATTTAATGTTCATGAACACTTCCTTATCTAACTTGATTAGACTTGATTATGATCTAGGTAGGCTATTTAATGTTTTAATTGGCATAAATTAGTCTAATAAACTAATTTATGCCAATAAATAATAAAAAAATAAGCAGCTATATCGGAGTTACATTTACATGCCCAAGTAGGTAGATATACATACCTGCATAGTGGCACATATTTATAAAATGCTAGGAGATACCTAACAAAAGCAGTTAAAAAAAATATTGACAAGTAAATTATTTTACATCCAACTTTATTACCAGAAATAATAGTTCCAGAGATCAGTTTATAGGAAAAAAAAAATATTGGAAAACAATTATTGGAAGTTACTACACTTGTACCTACCTAATTGTTTGGAGTAGAAAAAAATACAAAAGCTAAGTACCTACGTATCATATCGTAGTTTCCAAATTTGTCTTAGTCGATATTTGTGTACCGATCTTCATATCTTGCATAGATTCTACCTCGAATCATCTCGAACCAGTATCGCCGACGGCAAATCGCGTGTTGGAGCGAGATTAGAACTTATTAAAGCTAATGTGATGCAGCTAGAACGTTACATCTCCGAATCCATGAATGTACCTACTCTACTATCTATTGGAATGCTTAATAATAGGTAAACATTAAAAATAATGATCTTTAATTTAAAATTAATTTAGTTTACCTACTTTTTGTAAGTAGGTAACGAGTATAATTAGTTTTCTATCTATATTATAATGAATTTTTCACTTTTTTATTATGCTTAGGTACTAGGTATACTTAAATAGATATTATTTTTGATAAAATCATTTATTTACAGAATTACATGTAGGTAATAGAAAATTCAAATGTGATTTATAGAACTTGAACAAATACCTACCTACCTAGGTACTACAATGATTGTATGAAATGGATTTAGGTTAGGTAATATTCTCTGTAAATGCATGGATAGATGTAAAACAAATACTTTGTGTTATAAGATTTTTAAATGCTTATCTTCTGTATTTTATTCACCTTTTTCAAAAAGTATGGCAACTATCCCACATTTACCCTAATCTGTCGCGGCGTGAATAGTTTTTTCGCAATAAATCACAATACGTCCATTTTAGCGAAGTGTTTGTTATTAACCAGAGGGCGGAAAGGAGTAATCTTACAAATGAAAAAAGAATCGTCAGCGTTAAATTTGTACAAGTCGCTATGTGCACATTTGGGCATCTATCCTCATATGGCATCTATCCCACATTTACCCTAGGTTACGCTTTGCTGAACATACTTTTGCGATGAGTTACCTACTCCATAATTTTTGTTTTACTCCTGACGTATTAATTGATAGAGTTTATTTATGAGACGTCAGTGTTTGCTTTTAATACGTGTAGGTATCGCCATCTCCGTCTTGTACAAGACAGTACAGGTTTACACAACTCAGAAGGCGCGTGGATTAAGCGAAAATAGACTCTGCCTCAACGGCTTAAGTGCTTCACCGCGCGCCTTCTAAGTTGTGTCGTGCTGAACTTCCATATTTTCATTATAAAGAGAGAGATAGCACACCTGTATAAAGACTAACATGCAAGTTACAAGTATCATTTAGCTAACATGTGGAGTTTTTTGCTATCAGTTGTTATCAGGTGTCTGAGCGTGAATAAGTTTCACGTTTTTACACTCATCTGCTGCGAGTAATTATCATTCTATCGACTTTTATGCTGGGGATTTGATAGAATAATTCATTGACATAAATATTTTTACGTATAGGTACATAATTAATCACATTGGTATATCTACACTCTACAACTCTGTATACCTAATAGACATTGACCTATAATAAGTAATAACATATGGTAACAGAATAATAAGATAAGAATAATAACATAATAACAGAATATGTCAAAATATATGGAGCATACTGAGATTATAAAATACGTTCCAATATGCTAATAACGCCTCTTTATAACGAAGGCCAAACGGGTGCCCAAGCTGTTCGGGCACCCGTTTTGACGGGGCTATATTTCTCCGGCTGATTGTAAATCCTAATCAATGCTAATAGATCATAATTTTGGCATAAAAAAGTAATCTGTACATAAATTTGTTGTTCGTAAAAATATAATTACTTATGACAATGTTATTTTGTACCTACTCACCCTAGTGGAGCATTAGAGCGGCATTGATACTTGTAAAACTTTTCATGTCATAAAAACGTGGAGTATTTATAAGTTAAACTTGCTTCCGCCCGCGACTACGCCCGCGAGGAATTCGTTTATCGCGTTCCCGCGGGAACTATGCGTTTTTCCGAGATGAAAAGTAGCCTATGTCCTTTCTCCAACTATCTTCATACCAAATTTCATCCAAATCGGTTCAGCGGTTGAAGCGTGAAGAAACAACAGACGGACAGACAAAGTTAATTTCGCATTTATAATATTAGTATAGATTATTATTATGGGTAGAGTCAAAAACTTAATTTACACAAACGAAAACGTTCCTAATCTCTCTAAGACTTCAACCTACCTTGGATGATGAGGTAAATATTGTACTTAAATGGCATTACTTGCTGTTATTATAATAAAAAAAGCTATTCGTTAGAATTATTTAAAGTTCAAAACGTATGCATACTTAATTAAGTTTCACATATCACCTGTATTCCTTAAAAGGTATAACTTCAACATAAGTAGGTACCTATTATTTATGGTTATAAACCTATAAAAAACAAATAGACGTTGGATGACACCATATACAGGTATGTAATAATCAGGCATATAGGTATATCTAAGTACAAGTGATGTAGCTGACTAACAATACTAATTATTTTATAAACTGTCCAAAGATATGAATAAAATATAAGTAGGTTAAGTGATGGACATAATCTCAGTAGGTAGGTCTTTAACTAAAATTGTAAAAAAAAAACATCTTATGCCGAAAATATTCACATGAAATTTAAAGACGCTCGAACAAAGGCGCGGGTTACGGCTAGTCTTAACTAGTAATCTTCTTATATATAAAAACTAGCTTCTGCCCATGATTTCGCCTCCGTGAAATTCGCTTATCGCGCTCCCGCGGGAGCTATGTGTTTTTCCGGGATAAAAAGTAGCCTATGTCCTTTCTCGATACTACATACTCTAACTATCTCCATACCAAATTTCATCCAAATCGGTCCAGCGGTTGAAGCATGAAGAGGTAACAGACAGACAGACAGAGTTACTTTCGCATTTATAATATTAGTATGGATATGGATGAATCGCCGTGTGTTCGTCTGGCTAAGGCTCGATAGAACTGCCGGACCGATTTGGCTGATTCTTTTTTTGTTTTATTTCCCATGATTCAGAGAAGGTTTAGAAAGAAAAAAATCGGGAAAAGTCAAAACGAACAGCTAAAAAAGAATCGCCTACGGGTAATACGAAGTTCATCGGGCGAACTAGTTAACATTAAAAGTGATCGATCGAACTCGTTGACAAAATATCTAAAAAGGATTAATCAACGGGGTGTCGTCAACGAAACGTCAATATGATTGAACACGTTGAACAGCCATATCGTCGATACTTCCGTAAGCATCGGAAGCTGGCAGGGTTTACCAATTGTTTCATATTATCCCCTCGGTAACACAAAACATTTGAACTTATTTCCGCACCTCGTATTTGACAGACGTGTTTCATGCCAAAAGCACTCATGTTTCTAATCACGTAAAAGATACAATCCCATCGCGTTATGGGGAATGTTCAGAGATTGCGAGTTTAGTGTCGATTTGTAAGCGAACTCGGGGTCGCAAAAAAGCGGTAATATTGTTTATTAAAATTATTTAATTTAATTTATTAATCGTTGAAAAGAGTAAACAATACTTCACTTTGTTTAAAAAATGCGGAGTGGGTTTTTTATTTTACAAATTTAATTTTAGAACAGGAGACCGATTGCCGTGTTTGAAGTGTTTGAATTTCATTTCAAATCATGTAATAGTAAAAAGAAGGTAGTAGCATGGTAGTATCAAGTAATTTACAGGAACCAGAGACAAGGTTATAATGATGCTTTTATTGATAGATGCTTATTTGTTTGAAGGTTGTCGTTCTAAGTTTACCTTACTTCTTCTTTGACAGAAACACCCATAGCAAGTAATGAAAATAGTTGTTTTGCGTTTCATTTCTTGCTTGCTTTTTATTCCATAAATGTCACACCTCTCGAAAGTGACTATGCAAAGGTTGAAATAAAAATGTGGCATGGGTTCCTTACACTGTTTTTTATTGTATGCTGTAAACCAGATGTTCGATAGATTGCTAGAAAATCCCTTCAGAGAAAGACTTAGTAGTATATCCTTTACTAACAACTTAAGTTGAAATATTGGATGGATACATGAAAACCAACCGAGTTCAGTTGGGTACAGTTGTTTTCGTGTACTATCGATCAGAAACTCGCATCTCATCTCTCGAATCTTTACATTGAATCCATTATGCGTGTCTAATAGATTTTTTTGGCGCTCGGCCATTCACGGGCCCAGCGTGAAGTCGCGTCAATGGCCATTGTGGCATTCATGCGACCGACAAACTTTTATTCGTATAGCGCGACGCGAGTCTTTTTGCGCTTGGATTAAGCACTAAAAGACTTTGTGTCAACGGCGTAAGCGTGTCGTCGATTGTGCCGCGCTGTATCGGCTAAATGGCTGTTGTGGGGCTTAAGCTGGCCAGCATTGTCAACCCGAAAAATGTTCGATTCAAACGTTGAAATGGCATTACCCTAATGCGATGAGTCCTCAATGCTCTCGAGATGTCACTTGTACTTTTTGCTACGGTTTACACAGGATTAGGCACATCAATGTGGGGATTATGCGGCCACTTACGAACTATTAAAATGTGTACTTAGAGAACCTGATTAAGAGACGTGTGCTTTTGAAATACGACCGACATTATATTACTGTTTACATCGAGAACTAACTTAAGTTCCATTATTTAAATAGGCAGAGTTAATTAAAGCTGAAAAGTGTATGTTAACTCGGCGGCGCCCTTCATAACTCTTTTTCATGACACCAAAGCGACATTAACCTTTCCATTGACAAAAGGTATTTAAATGTATCTGTCGTGGAACTTTATTAACTGCGCACACGCAACGAGATTTCTAACCGTGAACGCTTCCATTTTTAGAAACATTGTGAGCGTGGACGTTTAGATAACGAATCAAAAGATGAGAAATTGATTTTTGCACAGGAAGTCTGGCGTGTAAATATCTAATAAATGATAGGATGATTGCCGCGATACAAGGCTTCAGCGTGTATAGATTGTATCACGAATAAAATAATGTTCAGTTGCGGTTGCGGCATCTCTAGAGCTCTACAAATCTCGAGGTGCCGACTAGTTTCGCCACTAATTGAATGTTATTGCATACCAGAAACTAATTTACAGATATAGCGGGATAGGTGGTGAGTACACGTTTGTTCATTAAGCTGTCGTGGTAGGTTATTTATGCGGGCATCCGTCAGCGCCGCGTCGGAGCGGCGACAAATTAAACAATGCCGATGTCGCGCTCGTCGCTTTGTGTCGGTCGTCCTTAAAAGACCGTTAATGATGTGCGAATCTGTCGCTACGCGTGTCACCGTCGATTTATGTCGATTCTACCTAATTGTTTTATGTTGGGACAATTTTGTGCTTTATTTCAGCTGCGCGGTTCGTTGACGCTTCAATTCGAGGCCACTTTAAAATTGCAGGAATATAAATATACTCGTGTGTGAACGAGGGTCTTGTCAGTTTGTCCGACTCGTCACAATCAACTAGTAGCTGCAATTATTCAGTGCGTGTTCCCTGCTGCGGTGTTAGCCGGCTTAACATTCGCCACACATAGCGGCCGCGCAAAAACGGCGCGACCACAAGCCAACGGCACGGTTTCCTGCCCTAACCACAAATAACCATTTAATATTTTCAATATTGCTTGTTAGTAATGTTAATTTTGTACAGTTATCGGAGATCGATAATTTTTATTGGGTCTAATTGTGCTAATAGTCGGAGAATGAGGTGTAGCTGCTTATTAAGTAGCCCATAAAACTAATAAGAAAGTTATTCGTGACTCTTTATGTAAAACTATGGGCTTGGTATCAAACGAACCTACATAGCATTAAATGTGTACACCTACCTAAATACATGTATATCGAATTTTAATAATAGGTACTCAAATGAATGAATTGAAAACAATCAATATCAAAATATTTCACGACACCAAGAGCAGTCTACGATGCGTCAAAAAAGTGACACTAAGCAATTTAGCTACTTTTTCAACGTCTCCCATTTGTAATAATATTATTAGCTAGCGTGTTGCGTCGCCTGCGCCCGCGCCGGCCAATTTCACATCCACGCAGCCAGTCATTACGCGCAAATATTACAATTACGGCCCAATGAGATGTTCCACCAGTGACATGCCTTTTCATTCAATAGTTTTTACTCAACATTCCGTTTCCTGCCATGAATTATTTATTTCCTTTGTATTAAATATTTACACTAGAGCGGTTTCCATTTGAATTCGGTTTTTGTTTCTTTATAATTGGTCTATACGTGAGTTGGTTCTCATTGGTCGTTATTCTTCAATATACTAGAGGGTTTGCTACGCTAGCGTTCTATCCATGCCGTTTAACAGTAGCCTCTTTCTACCCAACATGCTAGTGCGAGAAGGACAAAAGTTTCAAACGCAAGCTACCGGGTGCTGAAACTCGTCAGAACAGCAATCACTCATCCAATCATAACTGAACAAACAGTAGTGGTCGCGCGGATTCGTCGCGCTCCTGCCGTCTCGCCCACCACACTGATTGCAACGTTAATTCTTTGTTGTTGCCGTCTAATGGAAGGATCTGGTCTTCGGGTGTCATTAAACGTCGTCAAGTTCGGCTTCTGAAGCGCCGATAATAACCGTAGTAGTTTTTGCAAGGTCACTACATTAGCTTGGCTTGTTAGTGCGAGCGCGGGTACAGCACGACATAACTAGTGTAACGTAGCCCTTGGGCTGTTAACAAAGAGTCTATTGTTGCTTATTCCGCTGGAAGTATTAGTTGTGTAGCTGTAATGATGGGCGAGTGCAAGTCACGGCGCGGGCGCAGAGGCGCCGCCGTCATCGCGCCGTCAAAGATGATGCCCCGACAACGAAGGTTATTTTCGAAGATGGAGCACCACTAATTAATGCCTTCCACTTGAAAAAAAAGGTTACTTACCTATCAGGAGCGGCGGCTTTGTTCTATTGTCAACTTGGTTAGTTTTTGAAATATTCAATCGCTGTTATAGTTAATGGTAGCGTGGACCTATTCTATGAGCTAAGACCCTTACTTTGACTTTGGTTTCTTCGCTGTAACTGTGTGGATATCTACTGTAGGTCTACTATAATCATCTTGCGTTAGTGTTATAAATCATTGTTAGGCATAAGATGTTTTCCTTTTCTTCATGAAACTCTTAGTACGGCCTTAACCCCAAACGCCTGTTGAACTGTCCTGAAGTGACAGATTACACTCACAGTCGAGCCTGGTTCCCCACTTGCGTCACCGACAGACCGGGCGATAGTTTGTCGCTATACAGGGCTCCAGGACTCCCCGCCGCGCGCCCCGCGGAGCGCTAATTGAAACCGACACCGATAGCGCCATTCACGCCGGGGTATTCCTATGGAAACAATCAGACGGTTATTTAAGGGTTTTTATTAGACAAACAGTAAAGAAAACTAATTTACTAATCAACTATTTCGTACAAGGCATTATTTTTACTTTATAGGTACCTCTATCACGAATTCTACTATTCTTATCGTATTGGTACAACTGTATAGCTTATGGTGTAAAAATTTGAAGGACTTTTCAATAAACATCACTATTAGGTCTTTATCACATTTCTTAATCACCAAGGTAGGTATTGATTTTTATAAATCTCGACGATACAAGTTTCTAATAAACAAAAATAATAAAAACCTTTTATTATGTTGTATTTAGAACTAAATAACAAAATTCGACTGAAGAAGTACCTATTACTTCCTTCACATTGCAAAAGCACACTGCAGATTTAAATCAATAAATCATTTAACCATGTATTATGTTCATGACAAAGTGCATCCATCACAACAATGTCCAAACAATGCGAACGGCACACGTCCCATTACCAACTCTAGGAAACAGCAACTATTACTCCAGGCATCCGGCTTTTAAGTGTAAATTTTCCGTTTGCAATTTGTCGTGGGGGATTCAGTCAAAGTCTGCTCGAGTGGCCATTAAACGCAGTCGCCGAAGCCATGTTATGAATTCGGATATTACTGGCGGTTTATCTTCACCACTTGCCTTGGGATTGAGCTATAAATACACACTGGAACGTTAAGCCTATACTGCATTTTCCATCAAGATCTGGAGAAAAAGTATGCTGATGATAGCTTTAACCCCAAAGGAACCATTCTTTTATTTTAAAAATAAACAAAACATAATCAAAAATTTGTAAAATTAGATTTCTACAGCTGGGACACGATTCAGCTAAACATAGGTAACCTTCTGTAATCTTTATGTTATCAACTAATTCGAGTAGGGTCAATCGTAAGGTTCAAAACGTGGTAAATCACTACTAACGGTAAAAAATCAGTTAAGTTTTTTAAAATAAATGAATATTTAATTTGAGTGAAGTTTGCTATCTTCGGTATTTAGAGTGATTTCCCTCCAGATCCCGTTATAAATTTCCACCCTGTAGAGCGTTACGCTTTCGCCAACGCAGAACACTACGTTCCGTTTTTACAACTACGTACAACCCCTTTCGTGTATAAATGTGAAGCACGGGCGGCTTCTAAAAACTCTTTTAATGGAACGATCCACTGTCACGGTTATTAACTTAGCTTAACCCACATAGTCTTCACTTATTTAATCTCATTTGCAAAGGCACTAAGTTTATAATTAAGTAATTACCGACGAACGTGAAGCGTATGGCAGATAATATCTCCAATTTTGAAAAAACCGTTAATCAATTTATCCATTATAGTGATCGATTGCCGGAAAATTAAATCAATTTAATTGGAATACATTAGAGTCACGTTTGTATTTATCTAGTTGAAGACATGTTTTATGGGTTTAGGTGTATAAAGAGGAACAGCTTTTGCAGTGATCTTTTGTTAACTGTCTGCGCTACTTGCCATTAGAGGGTCGGGCCCATTAGGCCCCCGCGAGGGCGATATTTCACGTCCTCCCCGGGTCGGTCCCCATGAATACTCACACTCGAGGTTTAAACCGCGCCTGTCATTGATGGCAACGCTGATGCGGTCGCGTCACAATGTTTATCTTTTAGTGTTTATTAGTTTTTAAAAATGGATAGTCGGTTGAATTGAAACAGACTTATTTAGATTTAGTTTAAGCTGTGTTAGGCTCTGTTCTAGACTCCTTCGAGTCTCAGCTTACACTTCTAGTTATGCTGAAATTAATTTAAATTTACCAAAGAGATAGTGAAGGAAAACATACTGAAGAAACAAGCATGCGTTTTCGAATTAATTCAAAGTATGAAGTCCCCATATGGGTTCGAGTGGGGACTATTGTCCAGACCTATATGTAGGACATTGTCCGGTGAAACGTAAATAGGCGGTTGTGGCGAAACAAAAATATACTTCGGAGTTAGCTGAAGAACACCGGTTTAACTAGTGCATTTTATTCATATATGTACGTCAATACGTGCCAGTCAGTATAATTACTGGCCGATGTCGATAGACGCAGCTGACAAGCGCGTTGCGGTCGCCGCGGTCGCTCCATTCAACACGGACTCATTCATAACTGGCGAATGGGACGACCGCAACGCGAGCGGACGTGTGGAACGTTTAGGTCTAGCCTAGGCGCAGTTTAGGTGTTCCGTGAGTGTTATGCGCAGTTTCATGCAATATTTGAATGAATACGTTGAGGCAAATAATGAATCTAACCGTCGTTGAACACTCCGACACTGGTCAAATTTTGAATTCATGTCTAAATCACAACAAAATAATATTTTTCTGCTCGCCCTACCAGAATTTCTTAGCTCTGTTTGATGTGTTGAAACATAAAATAAAACTATATCATCGGTACGTACATGTAAAGTTTGATGCTATCAAAGATACGTATTAACGTTCTTGATTTACCAAATGGAATAGAGAAGTACTTAGGTGGTCGCGTGGCGCGGACCGCCCGTCGCGGCCGACACCGCGCTATGCTAATTCAATTGTGTTGCGATATCAGAGATACCATCGACTCCGCCTGCATTATCATAATAATGCGCGAGTCACCTCGGACCACGCCGACTGTCGACATGCGTTCGATACACAATTTGTAAATCGATACCTGACAACAACAAGGCTCTGACCCAACTCTTGTCCTTGAAAACATTGATGTCATGTAGAGCACGCTGACACAGCTTTCTTCCTTACAAAGATGCAATCAATATGAGAACATAACAAGACATGTATAGCACTTAATGCGTGGAAAGAAACATCTAGGTAATCGATTCAGAGAAGTGTTGAAAAGTGGCGAAAGCCGTTCTCAGGCACCTCCGCCCGCGGCCCGCAACCGTACCCACAGTTCTTGCCGGCGATTACATTCATCTAGCGGGATGCAAATTGAATTATGGGACTTTTTGTGGCTGTTCAATTGTTTAGTGCGTCGTCGCTTTGTTCATCCGCCGCGACGACGTGACGATCGCGCACTCGGCGCCTCGTAATCGGTCTTCGATTGTTCCTCATTCTAGTCGAACCCGCCACCAAATTATAGTGTTTCGCTTTATTACCTAATTGTTACTATTGTTTCAAATGACTAACTGCTTTCTAAAATCTTACAATCTATCTTGTATTACAATTTAAACTCATCATTTGCTCATACTGCTTTAATCCGCGCGAGTTCTACGAACTCAATTACATGCTTAATTGTTTCTGAATGATATCGAGCCCTTTTCTCGCGTCAGACATGTTATCGATAGCGGTAGGTAGGTATATCTCGAAATAAACGACAGATTTTGATTGACAATAGACTTTTTCCATACGATATTACCATTTTGCTCTCGATGATGTGTATTTATTTTTACATAGGTATATGTACCTATCTATATAAAAATAAATACACATCAATACTCGACATGTCGAGTATCGTATCTATACTAGTTGTAATTACAGAAAAAATAGAAAACCTTGGTTAGACTGAAACGTCTTTTTTCCATAAACTTTAATGGTAGGAAACTTTTCCTGTGCTTCCAACTGGTCTTGTTGTACTTATGGGTAATTGGAAAGAAGTAATGTCTTGAATGCATAATTGTTCGTTTTTATGAGGACCCCGCCGTTTGTGGTTTAGGCCCCGAGGGCCTGCGTCGGCAATTTTCTCAGCAATTAATACCATGCATCGTTCAATTTGTTAAATGTAAAAAAAAATGTGAAACAGAAGTTGAAGGAAATTACAAAGCCACATCCACAAACAGTTCTCGCTATTATAGCAGTGGGAGCGAATGAAATGTCAACTAATTACTACGTGCCATTGTATCGACATGTGTCAGCGCGGTTTTATCGACGCTCGCATGGCGGATGCCGCGGCTTCAAACGCCAAGTAAACTTTACCTTTAAGTGCTTCGGGCTTTATATTTATAGGTTTCAAATGTAAGCGGTAAGCCCGCGTTTGAACAACGTATCTAGACGTTGTTCAAACGCGAGCTTTCCAAAAATAAGGGTAGGCTATTTGCGCTTACAGTTTTTGTAGTACATAGCTTGGTACAGACAAGTGTACCTATATCTGATTTTGTGCCAACTAAGGGCCACAATCGCTCAAAGTCATAATACTCACAATACAAGCAATTTTTTTAACTATTTGCCCGCACATATAAACACGTGAGTGTACTATACCTACATTCAATTTTGAATATTAACATACCTACCTACCTGTAGAAGCTTTAGATTGAAGATATGTAGGTACATATATAAAAAATCCTTTGTTAAAGAATTGCATTGGTGCATTGATGTATTTGACTGGATCTCCATCTTGATAAATCTTTGATACAAGTTGGCGATTCCGAGTTCAAACTTTTTATCAGTCAATATAGGTAAATGTGCTTAGGTACTCTTAAGAACCACACAATAGGTCAATAAAGCCTGTCTCGAGCGAGCGGTCGAATCATTTTATTTGTTTGTTACAATGGTATAAATGGGGCTAATTATAATGATTTCTGTGGCAATTACTGGCATTAAGTTGCTACCAAAAATACGTGAGTTTAACGACGTTTTCCGAGAAGCGCCGAGGCCCGAGAGCCGTCGGCGACCGCGGCGACACGCGATGCTGCTATCACATTGTCTTCGTATGCAATGGCCTTGAACTTATCCGTTTTACATGCCAGCGAAGCCCCTTTTGTCCAATTGTTTGTCCAAGTTCACACTCATTTTCTGATTAAGATATTTTCGTAAATGACAGGATGAGTCAATCGAAAACACTGCTTGCGATATTTGCGACAAAGAACAGTATAATTAGGTAAGTAGGTAAACTTCTTAATTTTAAATAATAAATGGCTTATTTTAATTTATGTAGATTTTAAAAAACGTGCCTGTCTGTTGTAATGACTACAATTCATCTTCAAATTAAAAGCCTCTTTCAAGATTTACCATCATCTACTACTACTACTACTACAGCCTACGTCCCCACGCGGGCCCAGTGCGGATTGGGGACTTCACACACATCTTTGAATTACTTCGCAGATGAGTGCAGGTTTCCTCACGCTGTTTTCCTTCACCGAAAAGCTCAGTGGTAAATTCAAATTGATTGCATGAGAGGCGGTCGAACCACTAGGCTACCACGGCTTTGTTACCATCATCTTATGAAAATAAAAATAAAAAAAACCAACAAGCACTTCCTTCACTATTTAAATTTATATATACCTACTACGTACACATTGTAAGGTTTATCTTCAGCCTCAAAAGGAACCTTGAAATATCAAACGCTGCGCTGCCATGCCATTGTGCAATTAATTTCACGATGATTACCATTGTTCAGTAATAATTATTGAATAACTTAATGTCCGTATTAATGGTAATAATTATTTCCGTGCGCTAGCTGTAATTATTGAGTGTTTAGTTCTTGTTGGTCGTGTCGATAGGTTAATTCGTCGTTTAATTTGACAACAATAACATTACACTGATTCAAATCACGATATCGACTGCTAATTAAATTATGTTTAAGTAAACATACATATCCTTCTCGTACTTCATTGTATCCACGAAGACTACCTACCTACATATTATGCTCTTTTTACCCTTCATTGCTGAGCCGCCAAATTCTTGATTTTATTAAAAAGAAAAACGTCGCCTATGTCAAACCTATTTCCTAATGGCCAGTCTCAAACTCCTGACCCAACTCGAGTAATTAAGAGTAAAAAAGCTGCCAGTTATACTGCGCCTACATGTTGGCTGGCTACAAAGCGACAGAACAAAAGCCGGAGTAGAAGGGAGTCCCTTGTTTCCATTCGGCCGCAGCTTGTTTTTTGTACAACTGGAACTGGTTTCTCAAATTGGTGCTCCTATTATCTGGTCCCAGCCGGTGAAGGTCGGTCTCACTTCGAAAATTTGTGTAGCAAATTCCGTCACGCAAAATATTGGTGGGCAATTTCGATCAAAATTTTGACGGTTTAAATGTCCTTCCAAATTGGACGGTGTTTCTACACTTTTTTTGAAGCATGCTTTGTTTTTTTTTGGAATGGTATTTGATGTTTAGGGGCAGCTTGGAATCTGTAAACATTGAACTTGAAAGTTGACAAATACTTAGATAATACTTTCCTGCGATGCAGAAAATCAGGAATATCTTCACACAAATATATGTTCCAAGTTCAGTGAACAAGAGCGGGGCTCTATAATGTTAGTTTCGTCAGCGGGCACGCCTCGGGCGCCGACGCGAGTGGGCGCTCATGTCCGACACATTACCACACAATTTCGTCGACTTGAAATTTAAACGCTCACATTACTAGCGGCGAAGTTTCATTGAAACGTACCAGTAATAATGGAAACAATGCATAATCTGCCCAAATTGCCGGCGTTAGACGTGTCTCGATCGAATCGATAAAACTTAACTGATTCCGATGGAAAAGGGCGGCGCACAATATCCATTGTCGATGTTTCCCAAATACAATTATTATTGAAAGTAAACTATCTCAATAATAATCAACAGTATTTCCTAATAAATATTGATCAGTACGATTTTCCCTAGTAAGTAAGTACTTAGCATTTACGGGTTTATTAGAAGAAGGTAACTATAGTGTACGTTTTGCTTATCAATATTAGGTTACCGCATCTAAAAATTAAACAACGATACCTTAAATAGAAGTCAGTTTCAAATTCAACCTTTCAGTTTGATCCACTTTTTTATTTACTTAATCAATCAATTACTTAATACAAACAAGCACACAAGCCACATAATGGTAAGGGGTCACTGCGGCCCATGGACACCGAAATCTTATGATTCCTTATTAAGAAATCATTAGATCTTGAATTCGTTGCCTATCCTGAAGCCTAATGCCTCTGTGCCAGTAATTTCACCACCTCTTACCGGAACACGACAGTATGATCACTGCTATTTGGCGGTAGAGCGGGTAAGACCCGGTATCAACCCGGGCGGATCTAGCACCAGATCATACCACCCCAAAAACTCACTGATGAGTAAGTACTCATCAAGATGACAGTGAATAAAGGGTACACCCGCACAGTCCAATAATATGCTAAGGAGTCATTAATCATTTGAATTCGACTGCTAGATCTCTAGGCTTCGTATTTAAGCACACATCGATACATAATTTGGAATCAGGACAAAAACCAGTCCCCCACATGTCGGGCCGTCAAAGGCCGGACGGCGTCACAAGTCGGTAATTTCCCTTTAAATAAATAATTTGTTGCGGCCCAATTTGACCGCCATGTGTCGGTCTAATGGCCTCGGATAACTAGCGCGGTTTCACGCTTTTACTCACTTAAAAGAATCACCACGAACTGTGAAAAGTTTTTAGTTGGAACGTAATTGTGTCTAGTCAAACAGTTTTGTGGAAAATTTGGAGTTGATTGTAAAGAAGTTTTCAGTGCCCATTTAATTGCTTACGCGCAGATAAATACTTATTGTAGGAACACTTCTGTGTGTGATCTTGGCACAGTAAAATATTACATGCATACCTACAATTTCACCCTGTATTTTTACGATTGCTTGATCAAATCAGAGAGATCTCTAAAATTCTCTCGACACTACATTTTATTAAATAGTTGGAATAGCTATCTTTATTTTAAATCCCATATAAGAGAATTACAAAAAGCCAATAAGCAGCTTGAAGCTGTTAAAGCCATATTGGAGGGACAGGAAGAGTTAATCGATATTTCCCCCAGTTAGTTTCAAATGACGCGCCACCCTACGGGTAATGAACGCTACTTGCGAGTGTTCTGTTCGGACAGACCATGGAGACAGAAATTATATTGGCTGGAGGTGTTAAAAGGAACAAGTATCTATCTGATATTTAAATATAAGGGGACGCATTGGAAGCAATGATACTATTAAGCATTCTAGTTTGTAGTATGCGCAAAATTTACACTAAAACTTATAAGAATAAAAAAATGCTATGTCATATACCTACGGGCTAGGGCCTTGAGAGGCTGTAGACCTCGCTAGTCTACTTTTATGTAACTTAAATCAATTTAAAACATTACAAGCCCCATAGCTCCGGCATTTTGAAAAAAAAAAAATGAATCGACAAAAAAAAACTATTTAATCTTCGAGCCTGCTCACGTACGAGAATCGGTTGGGAAAGAAATGCGACCTGCGAAGGAGAACAAACAAAACCCTGAAATCCGGACATTCGACAACATTTTGCACAGGTTGAAACGGACGTTTAGCTCGCTTGGCTCGCTCGGTCAATAGTTTGCAAGATAGAATACAAATAACCTGAATGGAGTAACAGACATTCTAGCATAGTAGAGAATGCTTACTAATTTTTAAAGATGTCTGCTTCACATTTACTACGGTGCCTACGTTCACTCTTGACGGAGTAGACGTAGTAGACGTAGTTTCTTGATGATGCATGTACCGAAGATTCGGTCTCCATTCGCTGGATTATGCACTCATTCGCCATGCAGCCACTATAATAATATAGGCCACTATATTGCACGTAATTTGCACCCGAATGCTTACTTGCCAAGCAACGTTATAAATTATGTCGTGATAATTTAACGCGTTTATTTGCATTAGAATAGGAGCCGGGGCGCCGGGGACAACCGGCGTACGGTTTCACCCCGCGCTCCTCCGATAATTCCCTAATTGTGCAATTATCTCCCGCAATTTACCCCGACCTTATCCAAAGCGAATTAGAACGGAATTATTTTCCTTTAAATTCAATAGCTGTTACAAAATTTAAAACAGCTTTCTAGCTATTACTCATCAGTATTTTAATTTAAGGGTCAATATCAATAATGCAAAGCATTGAACGATCGATTTATATCAAAGCAATTTACGTGAAATAATTTTGTAAATATTATCATAATCGAATTTAATTTAAAGTCACGACGATAAGCCCATTATATGGAATAACGTGTTGTCTAAAAATATTAGCTCATAAGTATAGTTATGAATTTTATGAAATACAATTTGGTCGGTAACGACTTCACGATGGTCTTAATAACACGTCGGGATAAGCGGTTCGCTTGAATATTCATTTCGCTCATCATAACTTTGGTGGTTAATTCCGAATCGGCCAATCTGCGGCCCGCGTAAAGAACTCACGATTTATGGGTTCTCACATTAATTTGATTACGTGTTTTTTAAATTAAAATTATTTGCAAGGTTACTTATTACTAACTCAACATTAAAACTGATAGTAAAACATCGATAAAGGATTCGATCAAAATTATCAGATTATAATAAAGATTATTTTAGATGGCATTTTAAAAATTTCTTAGTTACCTACGGAAGCATCTGGTATCTATTACGAATCAAAATATGCTGTTTTAGTGTAGTATTACAAAGCATAAACACAAATAAACCATGTTCAATACTCAATAGTTTATTGCATCCATAATGTACAATAGGATGGATAGAAATGCTCACAAAATTTTAAGAATTTCCCGAAACTAAGGTAACTAGCTGCATTTACATTGAACATATTCGGACTTTTTTCCTTAGATCTTTAGGTCAGTATCGTGTTCTAACCCTTTCAAAAATATATTATGTCGTAGTGTTTCTCATTGAATGAGGTCACCAAACGCTGGGCGAGTAAATTAGGCTGCAATTAAGTAATCTGATCCACTCGGCCATTCATACATCCGGCCGCCTTTCAAATTCCACTCGCAAACCAATAATAATTAATAATTGCGTTCTCATAAAGAAATTCTACAAGACGCAGAGTTAATCAAATTTTCAATTGAAAATATATGTATAATGTGAAATAAAAGTGAATTGTGTTGCTCTGAAATAAGAGATTTTTATTAATCACACGTCACACACTTTTAAATTACTTTTTATATAACACCACCTGAAATATTTGCTAGTTATTTCACATCCTTTTATAATTCGTCTTATACGTCTTCAATGCTTTTTCTTTATCTGTCACTCTCATTTGTCAATTATAAACAAACCATCATATAACATGAACCATTCTCCACAGAGGCACGCTGGACGTAGGTCAAATAACAAAGCGCAAATGCGCGCCAAAGTCCTAAATGAAGTGCAATGGGCTTCATTTACAAATATAAAGATTTTAATCGCATTTATTGTACTTTATCTTCACAAAATCTACCTGCTTAAGGTAAACATTAACCACAACGAATGCAATGAAAATTGCCTAATGAATACACCTATCCCACTAACAGCTCCGAGCTACCTGACCCGACTTCATTGACTCTCGCACTCGTCGGCCCCTCTTTGTGTTTTATTTAGCTTTTTTACGTCAGATCTTCGTCATTTTTGACAAGGAAAAAGCCATCAACATTGTAATGGCGCCGGTGGGTCGGAGGACGAGGCGCCAGCTCGATTCAATCTCGAGATGACCAATTACCAATATCACTCGGTTTCGGTGCGCCTGCGCCCAAATGGAGCATAATGCCTAGGGTAATTATGACTTCAGCCCGAACATTCTACCACTCATCTTCTAATATTACCTCCAAATTGCTTTGGAACTTAAGGTGTCTAAATTTGAGGATGAACACCTTGCCTTCACGTTATACGTCACGTACGCCTACACTCAGTACAAAGACCTGTTAATAAACCTAGAAAGCTAAATGAACATACCTATAGACGCAAGTCTCACGACCCGGAGTGTTCGGCGCGGCAATTTGATATGCTTTAATTATTCTTTTATGGTAATCGTAATTGTCATGGACTATGGTGCAGTCGTATTTACGCCGCCGCTGCCCCACATCTACGTGTATCTAAGCAGACATCTCAGAATAAGCTGTCTGTACATAGTAATTTATATTCTCCTGTCTTTATTAAAACATCAAGATTCACATTTGTGAGAAATTTATAAATATTTAAAGATGAAATAAAGATACAATTATATGCAATCTATTACTGCACCGCAATACATACGGGGAATGCCTATATCGTGATTAAAACCGTCTAAATATTCATGAATTCACTTATTCACATGTTTTTCGCTAACGACCGCTATACATCAGCTCTCATTAGGCATCTACTAAATAAACATAAACACAAATAACCCAAAAGCGTTTACATAAAAACTGAACATTTCGCACGAGATTGCTATTGCTACAAGCAGCCATTCAAGTAGGTACGGTATTTATATCTGCTAATCCTAATCCTATACTATTAAACGAGCAATATTTGTATATATGTATATATATATATCTGTAATTCGCGTTCTCGAAAACGGCTCTAACGATTTCGATGAAATTTGGAATATAGGGGCTTACGGGGTGAGAAATCGATCTAGCTAGGTCTCATATCTGGGAAAATTCATTTTTAGCTATTTTCACCCGAGCAAAGCTTTGTACAATAGGTAGTTAAAACGACGTCGTGCACAGAATTGACGTTACCTTAATTAAAAACACAGTCATTAGATTAACGCCTAGTTATGTCTATTATAGTAAAACTATGGACGCCCAGGTACTTCTTTTAATTAGGTAATTCTTTTGCGTAGTTGTATAAGTATACAACTACGCAAAAGAATTCAGATTACGTGGCATGTCTATTATCAGCTAAAAACATTGTTAGAACCCTATCAATCATGACTTTCATAATTAGCAATAAGTATCGAGTTAGTCATAAGTAGGTACCTTGTAATTTCAGCTACTGAACCTACCTATAGGTAAGATTTTGTGGTCCATGCGGATACATTTCCCACCCACGACTCTTTTATCTTTTAAACCCGTACTACTTACTTACCAACTACACTCTACTAGTATCTAATGTCTATACTATATAGTGACCATATCTGTTAGACAACTACTCAGTTTGAGTGTAAGGTTTCTTGATGAATACTTTACTTAGGTACTCAACGATTCCTACCTCACAAATGAACATTGAGTTTTGAGCGTAGATACATTTTCCTGGTTTCAGGAATGAGGTGAGGCTACGACAGCTGCGCCAATCACAATGTAAAGGGCGTGGCTCGTTCGTTCCCCGTCCCCGTGATCCCCGGATTATATTATTATTGCTCACAATGGAACTTTTTTATCGGCCCTTTGTGTCTCATGCTAGGGTGAAATATCCGGTCGGATGTTCTCGCGCTCACCTTTATTTTTAACCCGCCGAAATGAACAACGGTGAATGGATTATGCTTTACACCCTTGTTCTCGTAGTTTACTGGGATATGTGAATAAGGATTACAAGGAGTGTGGGTACGTGATGGTACTTGCGCTACTTATAAAACTATATGTATTTGAAAATTATTAAATTTTCTATTCAGAAGCCAATTTGTTCTCAATTCAAATACGTGTCTAAATAAGTAACGATTATAGCTATGTGGTTTTACGACGGGCCCGTTAGCAGGTATAGGCAGCTTTTATTAATTACGACATCCCGCAGGCGAGCGGTAGCGGACGGGAGCTGTCACCGCGCCGCCTAAT